>PVIU01009299.1:0-77352 GCA_004026605.1 Ondatra zibethicus
GCTTCAAGAAAAAGTCTACTGGATACTATGAGCCTGTAGGCTGAAGATGGATGCCCCAATGGTACAGAAGAACTTTGGGTAAATGTCCAGGCAGTAAGATGTCTCTGTCATTTCTAGAGTTTTGGAAGTTGCTTAAAATGCACTTCCTGATACTTAGGTAATATTATATCCTTCTGAAGTCTTTGATGGAGTTGAAGAATAAATAGTTATAGTTTTCCTTAGTTATGATAAAAGATAAAGTAGATATAAATATTGTAACTGTAATTCTTGCTTGATAACTGTTTTGTTATATGTAATTTTACTTTGTTAAAGCCTTCCTTTTTTGTTTAAACAGAAAAGGGGAAATGGTATAGGAGGTCCTTTTGTCTTTGGGTTGCTTTCATTGGTTAATAAAGAAACTTCCTTGGCCTGATAGGGCAAAACTTAGGTAGGTGGAGAAGACAGAACTGAATTCTGGGAGGAAGAAAGCAGAGTAGAGAGATGCCATGGATCCTCCAGAGACAGACATTGGGAATTTTACCCAATAAACCACTGCCATGTGGCAATAGACAGATTAATAAAAATTGGTTAAATTAATATAAGAGTTAGCCAATAAGAAGCTAGAGCTAATTGGCCAAGCAGTGATTTAATTAATACAGTTTTCATGTGGTTATTTTGGGTGTAAGCCAGCTGGGCAGCTGGAACAAACAAACAGGCCTTTCCTTGCAACAAAGTAATATCTATCTACATATGTATCCATACAGAAGGCACTAAAAGGAAAATTCTAATCTAAAGAGGTTAAGTACAACCAAGTAAACAGGGAATAAATAATCCCAGACCAGCAAATCAAAACAAAAGAAAACACACACAAACACACACACACACACACACACATCATCATCATCATCATCATCAACAACAACAACAACAAAAACAAAGTAACAGGAACAAACAATCACTGTTCATCAGCATCTTTTAATATCAGTGGTATGTATTCCCCAATAAAAAAGACACAGACTAACAGAATGAATGCAACCAGAAACACACCTTAACATTAATGATAGACATCATCTCGGGGTTAAAAGATGAAAAAAGATATTCCAAGAAAATGGGCCTAAGAAGCAACTGTTTTACTATCAAACCAAAACTATTCAGAAGAGATGAGGAAGTGCCCTAAATACTCATCAAAGGAAAATCTACAATGAGGACATTACAATTTTTAATATTTGTGCCTCCAACACAAGGGTACCCATGTTTGTAAAAGAAACACTATTACAGCTTAAATTGCATTTTGACCCTCACATACCAATATTGTGTGAAAAATGAGTCAAAACAGAAATTAAAGACTTTCTAGAATTGAATGAAAATAAATATACAACGTAACCAAAATTATGGGACTCAAAGTGTAAATCATATTCAAAGAGTAAATGGTAAGAAATAATCAAACTCAGTACTGAAATCAATAAAATAGAAAGAAATAAGAATACAAAGAGTCAATGAAACAAGTTGATTATTTGAGAAAATCAATAAGATTGACAAACCCCTTCCTAAATTAACTAAAAGGTGGAAAAAGAATATGCAAATTTTAAAAATTCGAAATGAAAGGTGGAAAAACAACAGACACTGAAGAAATTCAGAGAATCATAAAGACATAATTTAAAAACCTATACTCCACCAAATTGGAAAATCTAAAATAAATGTGCAATTTTCATGATGAATACCACTTGCCAAAGTTAAATCAAGACCAGATAAGCAACTTAAACAGACCTATAAACCCCAGTGAAATAAAAGTAGTCAGAAAAAGTCTCCCAAACAAAAAAAGCCCAAGTCCAGATAGTTTTAGCACATAATTCTACCAGACTTTCAAAGAAGCATTAATGACAATATTATATTCCTTAAATCATTCCACAAAATAGAAACTTAAGGAGCATTATCCTGATACTTAAATCACAAAAATACACAGCAAAGAACAGATATTATAAACCCATTTCCCTTATGAACACAGATGAAAAAGTCTCAATAACATACTTGCAAACTGATTCCAAGAATACATAAAAGATTTTCTATCATGGACAAGTAGGCTTTATTCTACAGTTGCAGGTTTAACACACATAAAATAATAAATGTAATCCACCAAATAAACAAACTTGGAAAAAGCACACATGATCATGTCATTAGAGCAGTAAAGGCCTTGACAAAATCTGACACCTAGTTATGATAAAGTCCTGGAGAGATTAAGGATGCAATACAACAAGCCCATAGAAACATCAAATTAAATAGACATAAACTCAAAGCAATTCTACTAAAATTAAGGATAAGACAAGGTTACCCACTCTCTCCATACCTATTTAATATAGTACTTGAAGTCTTAGCTAGAGCATAAGATAATTGAAGGAAATCAAGAGTATATATATTGGAAAGAAGGAAGTGAACATATATTTGTTTTCAAATGTTATGACGGAATGCATAAGTGACCCTAAAAATTCCACTAGAGAACTTCTACATCTGAGAAATACTTCTGGCAAAGTAGCTGAATACAAAAGTAACTTACAGAAATCAGTATCCCTCCTACATACAAATGGCAAATGGACTGACAAAGAAATCAGGGAGATAGAGCAGAAGCCAGGAGCTAATCCAGTCCCAGGAGCCAACCCGGGACACTGGCAGATAAAGATTGAGCCAGAGACCAGATCCAGAGTCAGCGATCTCCACTGGAACAGGTTTAGGGGAGTAACTGCTGAGGGAGTGAGCCAGAGCCAGAGACCACTGAGGGTCCGGATGTGAATCTGGGACCTTTAAGGGAGTAGTCCTAAGCCAGGACCCCTGTGGGTCTGTGCTTGAGTCTAGGACCTCCCAGGAACCATGCCTGAGCCAGGCATGAGTGAACCTTGGACCTCTGAGGGAATAGGCAGGAACCAGAGATCTTAACAGGGCCAGGCATGAGTCTGGGACCTCAGAAGGAGTAGGCCTGAGCCAGGACCTCTGTGGGTCTGGGCATTAGTCTGGGACATCAAAGGGAATAGGCAGGAACCTGGAACCTCTGTGGGGCTGAGGGTGAGTCTGGGACCTCTGAGGGAGTAAGCCTGAGCCAGGTCCTCTGTGGTTCCGGCCGCACCCAAGCCTGGGAACTCCGAGGCAGTAGACTGGAGCCAGAAAATTTTGCAGGACCAACTCCAAGCCAGGGACTTCTGAAGGAGGGGATCCAGGCCAGGATTTACAGAAACAGGGCAAATCCAGCAACCTAGGCCAAAGTAGGCCTGAGATAGCAAACTCCAAGGGAGCAGAGCAAAGCACAGTACTGAACTATCTCTAGGAACATGGAGTAACCAACAGAGTAACTAGAACTGTGGCACTGACTGTACCACAGGGAACAACCATCTGAGCTTTGGATTCACTGGCACCTAGAAGATTATTCAACAGAATCTCAGACAGCCCCAATGATAGCTATTAGAGAAAAAGATGAGTAGAAAAGGTAAGAACACACGCAATATCACAAAGAGCAACACAACACCAGTAAAACCTAAAGACCCTACAACAGCAAGACCAGAACAAACAAATATGAATGAAGCAGAAGAAAATGACCTAAAAAAAGAACTTCAAGAGAATGTTTGAAACTCTTAAAGAAGAAATGAGAAATTCCCTTGAAGAAATGAAGGAAAAGACAAACAAACAATTGGAAGACATCAGCAAATCACTTTAAAAAAAAAAAAACAAGAAAAAGAAATATAACATGAAAGAAACTATTGAGGACTTGAAAACTGAAATAGAGACAATAAAGAAAACACAAGCCGAGGGAATTATAGAAACAGAAATCATGAGAAAACAATCAGGAAACACAAATGCAAGCATGAACTGCAGAACAAGAACAAAAGATGGAAGAGAGAATATCAAGTGCTGAAGATACAATAGAGAAAATAGACTCATCAGTAAAAGAAAACATTAAATCTAACAAAAGCTTAAACAAAAATATCCAGGAAATATGGGACACCATGAAAAGGCCAAATCTAAGAATAATAGGTATAGAAGAAGGAGAAGAATTTTAATTCAAAAGCACAGAAAATATACTTAACAAAATCATCGAAGAAAACTTTCCCAACCTAAAGAAAGATATGCCTATGGAGATACAGAACACCAAATAGACTGGATCAAAAAAAAAATCCTCTCACCACATAATAATCAAAACACTAAACATACAGAGTAAAGAAAGAATATTAAGAGCTGCAAAGGGAAAAGGCCAAGTAACATATAAATAAAGGCAGACCTTTCAGAATTATACCTGACTTCTCATTGGAGAAGTGATCAAGTGTTAGGCAGACATTAAGAGACCACAGATGCCAGCCCAGACTACTATACCCAGCAAAACTTTCAATCACCATAGAAGGACAAAACAAGATATTCCATGACAAAACTAGATTTCACCAATACCTAGCCACAAACGCAGCCCTACACAAAATACTAGAAGGAAAACTCCAACCCAAGGAAGTTGGCTGTACCAACGAAAACACAGACAATTGATGGTCTCATAGAAGCAAATCCCAAAGAAGGGGGAAACGCACAAATTAACATCACCAACAATCTCACTCATGAACATCAATGTAAAAATACTAAATAAAATATTGACAAATTGAATCCAAGAACACATCAGAACCATCATCCACCATGATCAAGTTAGATTCATCCCAGAGATGCAATCCGTCAACGTAATCCACCATATAAACAAGCTGAAAAATAAAAACCACATGATCATCTCATTAGATGCCCAAAAAGCTTTTGACGAAATACAAAATCCCTTCATGATAAAGGTTTTGAAGAGAGCAGGGATACAGGGAACATACCTAAACATAATTAAGGCAATATACAGCAAGCCAACAGCCAACATCAAACTAAATGGAGAGAAACTCCCAGCGATTCCACTGAAATCAAGAACAAGACAAGGTTGTCCACTCTGTCCATGTCTATTCAATATAGTTCTTGAGGTCCTATCTAGAGCAATAAGACACCAAAAGGAGATCAAGGGGATACAAATTGGAAAAGAAGAAGTCAAACTCTCACTCACTGTTTGCTTATGATATGATAGTTTACATAACCGATCTCAAAAATTCTACCAAGGAACTTCTACAACTCATAAACACTTTCAGTAATTTAGCAGTATACAAGATTAACTCAAAAAAAGCAGTAGCCCTCCTGCACACAGATGATAAAAGGGCTGGGGTAGAAATCAAAGAAACAACACCCTTCACAATAGCCACAAATAGCATAAAATATCTCAGAGTAACTCTAACCAAACAAGTGGAAGACTTGTATGACAAGAACTTTAAATCTTTAATGAAAGAAGACAACAGAAAGTGGAACGATCTCCCATGCTCTTGGGTAGGCAGAACTAACATAGTAAAAATGGCAATCTTACCAAAAGAAATCTATAGATTCAATGCAATGCCCATCAAAATACCAGCAAAATTCTTCATGGATCTCAAAAGAATAGTATTCAACTTCATATGGAAAAGCAAAAAACCCAGAATAGCCAAAACAATCCTGTACAATGAAAGAACTTCTGGAGGCATCACAATCCCTGACTTCAAACTCTACTACCAATGGAACCGAATAGAAGACCCAGATATTAATCCACACTCCTTCGAACGCCTGTTTTTTTATAAAGAAGCAAAAAATATCAAATGGAAAAAAGAAAGCATATTTAACAAATGGTGCTGGCATAACTGGATATCAACATGTAGAAGAATGAAAGTAGACCCATATCTATTACCATGCACAAAACTCAAATCCAAATGGATCAAAGACATCAACATAGCGTCAGCCTCACTGAACCTTATAGAAGAGAAAGTGGGAAATATAATTGAACACATTGGCGTATCTTGGGGTAACTTTAACCAAGCAAGTAGAAGACTTATGTGATTAAAAAACTTCAATTCTTTGAAGAAAAATGTTGAAGAAGATATCAGAAGATGGAAATATCTTCCATGTTCATGGATGGATAGGATTAATATAGTAAAATGGCCAACCTACCAAAAGCAATCTAAAGAAAGCTCCATCAAAATTCCAATACAATTTTTCACAGATCTTGGAAGGTCAATTCTTAGCTTCATAAGGAAAAATAGAAAAGCAAAGATATCTGAAACAATCCTGAACAATAAAAGAACTGCTAGAGGTCTCACCATTCCCGATTTCAAGTTATACTCCAAAGGTGTAATAATAAAGCCAACATGATAGTGGTACAAAAACAAACACACTGATTTATAAAACTGAATTGGAGACCCATACCTATGGTCACCTGACTTTTGATAAAGAAGCCATGAATAAACACTGGGGGAAAAAAATGTCTTCAACAAACAGTGCTAGTCAAACTAGTTCGCTGCATGTAGAAGAATGCAAATAGAGCCATACTTACCCTGTGCAAAACTCATCTCCAAATGGATCAATTACCTCAACAATAAGCAGATACGCTGAGCCTGATAGAAGAAAAAGTGAGGAATATTCTTGAAATCATTGGCACAGGAGACTTTCTGAACAGAACACTGTTAGCACAGGCGCTAAGATCAGCAAATAATAAATGGGACCTAAGGAAACTGAAAGGTTTTCGGCAAAGCAAATGACACCATCATTTGGGCAAAACAGTAACCTAGAGAATGGAAAAAGATTTTTAGCAACTCTATAATTGATAGAGAACTAATATCCAAAGTATTTAAAGAACTCAGGAAACTAGAGACCTTGACTGATAATCAAGCTTCTTTTTAATGACTTCTTTTTCATTCCCAGTTTACAGCCTTCCAAACACTGTTCACTCAGAACAACCCTGATCATGCTTATTACTCAAAATGTAAAATGAAATCTTTATTCAAAACATTCATATTATACAAAATATACATATTCAAAAATATACATCTCAGCTAACCTTCAAATGTTATCTCTCTGTCTACCCTGACTCTCAATATTCTTGGGAAAGTATACATGGCCTGCAAAATCAATCACTTTGCTACTTGTTTTTTTCTCTTGGAATTAATGCCTGCTTGATAGACATGCCATGATCCTCAGATGAGCTAACATGCAAAATTATCTAGTACTGGGCCTTTTACTTAGTACTCTATGAGGGTTCTTATCTTCTATGATGCTCAATGTTCTTGAAAAATTCTTATTTTTACATAGTACTTTGTAGTTCACAAATAGCACTAATAATGGCTTCTTATTAAATTTGTTGTTCAATTTAGTTCACAATTATTGTAGATGCCAAAAAATATTGTTTCCATATTCAATACCCAAAGCTGTACCTAAAGAAAATTAACATAAGACCTGGTGTCATCCAGCTCAGCCAGGACAGCTAAAAAAGGACAGTCTCAAATGGTTATCAAACGTTGTGCAATAGAACTGTACTTTGATTTACATTTATATTCTTAATTACAAAATTTGTCCATTTTCTGTTTCAAAATTAATTTAATAGAGTGTTTTTCCTTTTCTCTTATTATTTAATAATTTTTCTCATCTCCTGCACTCATGCAAGTAACCTGTAACAGAAATCCCTTAAATTACTATGTTAGATAAAATTCACTACAGTAACTATAGCTTAAAAGGCACACTACCCTTGTCTTATTTTTGACCAATAAACTATTTTCAAAATAGAATTATTAACAATCCCTGCTTTCATCTAGTGTATAGCAAGTCTTAACCCGAATGTTTACAGAGAAATACAGTTCATATGTATGTTACCTTTTCTGTATTAAGTAAAAGACAATTTGGCACAGCAAAATAAAGATCTATTTTCTGAGCAGGAAAGTATGTCTTCTCACAATTCAACTCATACAGAAGACTTTAAAAAATAAACATTCTTTATTTCCATAGTTAGATTTGAGTTTTTACAGAACTATTTCTCTCTTATACTGGTAAGTTTTAACCCTCTGTAGTAATTTTGGTTCTAACAAATATCTGGATTATCTTCTTTCGTATCTCCTTGGTCTTTACAGTATAAACTATGGGGTTTAGCACAGGGGGGACAAGAAGGTAGGCATTCGCCATAAGGGCATGGGTCAATGGTGACAAGTGCTTGCCAAAGCGATGGATGACTGATACCCCAATCAATGGCACATAGAAAATAAGTACAGCACAAATATGTGAAACACAAGTGTTGAGAGCCTTCAGCCGGCCCTCCCCAGAGGCAATGGCCATCACTGTGTGGAGTATGAACCCATAGGAGAAGAGGATAGAGAGGGAGTCAGAACCCTTGGTAAAGATGACAGCTATGAGGCCATAGAGACTGTTGACACGCGTGCTGGCACAGGCAAGGCGCATGACATCTTGATGGAGGCAGAAGGAGTGAGAAAGGATGTTGGAGCGATAAAACGGAAGTCTCTTGATGAGGAAAGGCACAGGGAAGACCACGCAGACTGCTCTTGACAAGATGAGTATCCCTATTTTACAGACCACACCATTGGTTAAAATGGTGCCGTATCTGAGAGGACTCCAGATGGCTATAAGACGATCAATGGCCATGGCGACTAGCACTCCTGACTCGATGGCTGAGAAGGTGTGAATGAAGTACATCTGAGTAAGACAACCATCAAAAGTGATGAGCTTGTAGTTAAACCAGAATATGCCAAGCATAGAGGGCAGAGTACAAAGGGTGAGCCCCATATCCGCAAACGCCAGCATACACAGAAAGTAGTACATAGGAATGTGCAGAGATGACTCGGATTTGATGGTAGAGATGATAATACCATTGCCGAAGAGAGCAGTGGCATATATGGCACCCAGTGGGAATGCCATCCAATAGTACTTCTGCTCAAGTCCGGGGATTCCAGTTAAGACAAAGTAAGGGTGCTGGAACTGGGAGTGGTTAAGGTCTGCCATGAAGCTGACACACAGGCATGGAGAGGAACTTTGAGAATCCTGAGAAGCTGTTTCCTAAAAATAAATGGTGGGGTTTATTGGTGTGTTACAATCTGACCTCCCTAGGAGTGCGGCCATTTTATTTCCTCATGAGTGTGAGTGTGGAGTCCTGGAAATTATCACTCTAAGGAAGATCCTGTTTAAAGACATTTCTAATGGTCCATGGAAAAATGACTCACCCAGGTATACATCAGCCACAGTTAGCTTAAGAACACAGTATACTACTAATCTATAAAGCAAAAATTTCCCCTTTCCTATCCTTTCTTTCTCATCAATATTGTTTATGTTGACTAATCAGCAGCTGAGGAGGTAGAACATCCTCCTTGAAAATCTTTCAACCTTAAGACACAGTTTTCTTTATTAACTGATTAGATTCAAGTTTACTAAGGAGCTGAGAAACACACATCTTATATTCAGACCCCAGCTCCCCCTGTGCAATCACAGTGCCCGTGACTGACCGAGGGTAATTACAGAGGACAGTTCTAATGATGTCAGTACAAACTATGAAATTCCGATTTGTCATAATGACTGCCACTCCCACCCAGTCGCCCCTCTTGGGCTCAGGGCTCTTAAAACACCTAGTTCATGTTTGTATGTTTCTACTCAAAGCACAGCGTTTCTTCATTCTTCAGAGTCTGGATATAACCACAGATTTGTCCTGAATCCAAATACTTTAGCCACATCAAACATTAAAATGAGCATATTTGCCTCTTCTAAATTGTTGAAATATTAGCAAAAGGCAGACTAAACCATGATTGTGGAAGCAACAGCAAAATCCTTTCTACAGTAAGCTGTCAATACAGGATACAATGGGTCTCCGCTAAAGATCATATCATATTACAGTTTCCTATTTCTAAGGCACGTTTATCAAGTAACACACCCTGAATGGGGGAGAGGCATGGTCACCTTATTGGAAATCTGTAGTTTATGCTTACATTATATATATATATATATAATATATATTATATATATATATGTATGTATAGTTGTGGTATGCTTCTCAACCAGATGAACCTGAGTGCCTTGTGAGAGAGAAAATTCTTATCAAACAAAATACCTGTAATACAGGGTGATGATAAAAGAAATTTAAGAGGTGAGCAAAGAAAAGAGGGGTAAGCAGGGTGGAAGAAAAGGAGGGGAGAAAAAGAAATTACAGAAACAGTAGAGACAGAAAGTGATGCACTTAATAATTTATTAATTGATATCATTCTTTCATTCATTTAGGAGCAAAACTTCCATAAGAATAAGAGGTAAGGATCTCCAAAGCCTTGTTGAGAATTACAGTTAAGTGCCAGGAGGAATCACAGACTCAAAAAGGAACAATCACTGCAGCTTTTGGCAGGTACCCTTTTGACATGAATCTTCAAGACTTGCTATTTATCTAAACTACTTAGGATTTAGAAAACAGATGGAATGCAACTGTATTCTCTGAAGATTGTGCTGTTGGACCCAAAGCTTTGTCATGGGTGGTTTGATGGAAGAGGCACCAGGCCATGTAAACATTCTGCACAGGCACCTTGAGCTCCACTAGTCCTTCAGGTTCATCTGCACGTAGATCGAAGAAGCAGATGGAACACTTTATGTTAGCAGAGGAGCCACAAAAATGGACTTAAGTTTTCTATAAAGTAGTAAGTAACTTCTGGGATTCTAGACATTCCTGGGTATTGGTAGAAAATAGACTACGATGAGGATTGAAATTAAGAGGAGAAAATTACTCTTCATTATTTCTAGATGTATAAAGGGCAGATAAGGCTGAAGAAATAAGAATAAAATAAAACCCTCCCACATAGATTAATTATAGCCACCCTTACTTGATAAAACCATGAATGCCCACCACAAGAACAGAAATTTCCAAATATAGAAATAAGCACAACATAATCCATAGGTGACATTTATCTTCTGCTAGCATTAACTCCATAGCTGAAATCCATTGCTTCAAAGACAGTGTGTTCACTCTGGAAGATGGTCTGTATCCCCTACCTACACCACTAGATTACAGAAGGTCATTTTCACCTTTCCCTGAAAGCAGATGTGAGTGAGAAAGAGAACAAGTAGATGTGAGTAGGAAAAAGAATACACAAGATACAGGCTGATCTCATTGAGAAATCAAACCTAAGAGAGATAGATAAAGGGGACTCTCGAGGATGCTTCTGTAGAGCTATCTTAAATCTTCTTCCCATGACCAGATTAATCTTCTTGTTTTTCTCTCACACTCACCTGACTGTTGAGTAAATCCTAACTAGATAAAGATGTTAAACAGCACAGTGGATGTTCACCTGGCAAAACCTGAGATGCCACCCTTAGGATTTTTATGTACTGACATACACCAACAGTCTTCCCTTTACTGTGCCATAGAGACTCTTGCAGATCCCCTGGGGTTCCAAATCAGAGATCTCTCTAGGGTAACTAAATGACTCTTAACAACTTAGATCTTTAAAAAATGAGATAATGCTGATGGCACTACTAAAAAAGCAGGTGGGGGAGTTCCAGAAACTGATTGCTACCCCATGACATCTTTTCATGGCCCGTATAGGCATCTCATGATTTCCATGCAATGAACAAATTGTATTCACTTTTATTTATCCCAAAATGCATCCAAAGTTTTAAAAATTCAAAGAAAAGCACTTTTACTATTACCCCATGTGAAAAATTTCCAAAGTCATAATGATTTTCACATTTTTTCTTATTTTTCACCTTTGTTTTTTTAGTCATTTATACTCATGTAAATCTAGTAAGTCATGCTCCTTACAAAAGGCAAGCAAGAGGACATTGACCAATGCCTCCATCAATCAAGAGAGAATGAATTCTACAATATATAATTAATCACTTCAGATAAAAATAACAATAGAGTAACATATCAGCACCAATCATAATAAACAATGTCCTCCATTATAATATTTGTTGAATTTATTCTTAGTTTAGTAATTCATATAAATGGATCTTTATAAATTTGGTAAGTAGACTGTCTTCTTGTTCATAAAAGATTGTTTAAGAAATTGGCTCAGACTTGGTAAATTTGTAGAAATTAAATTGCAGAAATAATACAGTACAGAAATAACAGAGAAGGTGCCTTTCTTTGACTGAAGTGCATTCTTGAGTCCTGAGATCTTAAAGGGCAGAAAGAAATGATGACCAAAAATGAAGGTCATGTACTGAGCCCAGCTCCACACCTACTATTCTATCTGCATGTTCATTCCAGATTTGTTCAGCATTGATGCATACATTCTCTGAATCCTAGAGTCCTTCAGAATGTTGAGTTTCCAAACTCAAAATTCTTTGCATCACAGAATCATGTGGCAGTATGATTATCAAGCTAATAACATGAAGAACGCTGCTCTGCTTGCAGCATCTGCATTCCAGTGCTCTTGGTAAATACACCATCTTGCAATACAGCTGTCACTAATCAGTTTTTCTCATTCCAGCCACATAAGTGTTGGTATAATTGAATCATCATAATTTTATTTTAAATGCTTAACCAATGTTGTTTTATTGCTTATCTAAGTCAATCAAGTGCATCTCTATGGAATCTAATTTTTGTTGTCTTTCTGTCATGCAATATCAGCACAAGTATAAAACTTCAACAAACATTACCACATCATTTTTATTTTAATATATAGATTAATAAAAAACACAGTTTTCTATCCACCACTATATTACTGACCATTTATTATTTTACTTGCTAACTCAGTTGGAAACAAAATCTGTTATTGGTATCATGATATACTCCTATAGACAAGAAGAGGTAGGCTACCCACAGACTTTCTCCTCTTTCTCTATCCCCCAGACCAAAGGTTCTAAACCTGTGAGTCACAACCCCTTGGAGGATGAATGACCCTTTCATAGGGATTGCCTTAGATCATAGCAGCAAATTTACCATTATAAAGTAGAAATGAATATAATTTTACTTTTGGGGGTCACCACAACATGTGGAACAGTATTGAAGGGTTGCAGCATTAGGAAGATTAAGAGCCAATGCCCCAGACCCAATTTCTCAGTCTCAACCCTAGTGTTGCAACAGATTTCCAGCTGCAGCCTCCCTTTCTCCCTCCAATATCTCCTGGGAGCCCCAGGGACCATCTTCTCCTAATCTCCCTCCCCCTACTCATTGCTGTGTCCCAGCCTCCAACTCTAGTAGGCACCCACTGTTAGGCCATGCCTGCCAGAAAGCCAGGTAGGCTGCCCACAGACCTTGTCCCCTCTCTCTGTTCCTCCAGACCCAATCAGCCTCTATTCCCTCATGCCCATATCCCCTTCTAACCTCCCTTACCCTTCTAGTTCCTGTATCCGAGCCACCACACCAGCTGAGCGGATCAGTAGAATAGGCAGCACATAGCCATCACACTCTCCAAACATCTAGAGAAGAAACAGAAAACAAGAAACAAAACACACACTCAACAAAAACAAATCCAGAAATCAGCACCTAGACCTGTAATCATCCCAAGCCCAGATTCCTGGTCACTAGTGTAAAAGCAATGACAGCCAGGGCAGTATGTCTCCACTAGAACCCATCTATCCTACTACGGCAGGCCATGAATATTCCAGCATAGCTGAAGCACAAGGAAAAGAAATTATGACAATAGAGGGCCTTAAGGAGGAAATAAATACCTTAAAGAAATCCAGGAAAACACAAACAAAAAATTAAGAAAATGAATAAATCTCTTTTTAAAATCCAAGAAAACACAACAATTGGAGGAAATGAATAAATCCCTTAAAGAGAGACAAGAAAAAAAAATAAAGTTTGAAGGAAAGGAATAGGTTCAAGACCTGAGAGTGGAAAAAGGCAATAAAGAAAATGCAAACTGAGGTAATTTTTTTTCTTTTTTAATTTATTCTTCTCTCATATATTACATATCAACTACAGCTTTCACTCCCTCCTCTCCTCCCAGTCCCTTCCTCCTACCTCCCCTCTTCCCCAGATCGATTCCACCTCTACTTCCCTTCAGAAAAGGTCAGGCCTCTCTGGGATCAGCCAAACATGGCATATCATGTTGCAATAAAACTAGGCACATCCCCTCCCTCACATCACAGCTGGATGAGGCAACACCATAGAAAAAGGGTCGCAAACACAAGCAAGAATCAGAGACAGTCCCTGCTCCCACTGTTGGGTGCCCCATAAGAACACCAAGCTACAGTCCCTATAAGCCCTGATTAGGTGATTCTGTGGGTCATTTTTTGTGGTGTCCTTGACCCTTCTGGCTCCTACAATCCTTCCTTGCCCTCTTACACAGGATTCCCTGAGATTTGTCTAATGTCTGGCTGTGGGTCTCTGAATCTGCACTCATCAGCTGGTGGAAGAAACCTCCCTGATGAAGATTATACTAGGTTCTGGGCTGTATATATAGGAGAAATCAAAAATCATTTTATTGATTTTTTTGTCAGTTTGTGCTTGGTTCTATCCTAGGTCTCTGGGCTATCTGGCCACTGATTCCTGGCCACCCAGGAAGTGCCAGTCATAGGCTCACGCTCATGGCATGGGTCTTAAGTTGGACCAGTCATTGGTTGGTAACCCAGACCCAGAAAGACAAACATGATATGTACTTACTTATAAGTGGAGATTAGATGTAAAATAAAGGATAATCATCTACAATCCACAGACCTAGAGAGACTAAGTAGCAAGGAAGGATCAAGGGAGAACACATGGATCTCCCTGGAAAGGGAAAATAAAATAGACTTTGTGAGTGGACTAAGGGCAAGTGGGAATGGGAACAGGAGGGATCAAGTGGGGTGTAGGGAAATAGAGCACTGGGAGAGATAACTGGAATTGGGGGCATTTCACAAGTGGGGTAGAAATCTAATGCAATGGAAACTCCCAGGAATCCATGAGGGCAATCCTAGCAAAGATTCCTAGTAATGAAAGATATGGAGACTGAACCTGCTGCCTTCTGTAACCAGGCGAGACTTCCAGTGGAGGGACTGGAACACTGACCCAGCCACAAAATCTTTGACTCACAATTTGTCTGTCTGCAAGATGTGCTGTGATAAATGTGACACAAAACTGAGGGAGCTTTGGAAATGAGAATTTGGGAATGTAAACAGCACCTACAGAGACAAGCTTCAACAAGAGAATACAAGTGATGGAAAAAAGAATCTCAGACACTGAGAACATGAAACTTTCTCCAAAAATGACCCATACTCAGACACAAAGCAAGTCTCAACATACAGAAGAAATTTAAAATAATTCTTTGCATCTTATGAGAACACCACAAATTAAAGCTGGATTTCAACAACAACAGAAACAGCAGGAAGTCTACAAGCTCATAGAAACCGAATAACTCTCTACTGAATGAAAAACGGGTCAAGACAGAAATAAAGCTAGAAATTAAAATTTTTCCAGAATTGAATGCAAATGAATATACATCATACCCATACTTATGGGACACAAATGAAATCTGGGCTAAAAGGAAAGTTTATAGCACAAAGGGCCTACACTAAAAGATTAGAGAGATCTCCTCCTAGATAAACTGGGAGGGAGGGTAGAAGAGAGAGGATGAGAAGGCTAAGTTGGAGAAGGGACAGAGGAAGAGAGCAATGAAGAGAGATATCATGATAGAGAGTCATTATGGGGTTAGGAAGAAACCTGGTGCTAGGGAAATTCCCAGAAACCCAGAGCTTTGGCCAAGTGCTTGCTTTGGATTTCTGCATCTACTTCCACCAGGTACTGGATGAAGGCTCCATGGTAACAATTAGGGTAGTCACCAATCTGACTACAGTTCAGTCTGTTTAAGTCTGTACCCCATTTTTAAATGAGATTATTTGGTATTTTGATATCTAGTTTCTTGAGTTCTTTATATATTTTGGATATTGTGTAGGCCAAAAAATGTGAGCCTATTTCCACAGAGAGTTTTAGCTTGTTCAGAGTTGTTGACAGCAAGTGTGGCTACACACCCTGAGCTAGAGTGTGGTTGCTTTGTGTTCTTTACATTAAGACGGCCCATAAGGTAGATCCACTTCACCCTGACCAAAGATCAGAGAATTAAAGCATACTTTTGCTCCTTATTTTGAATTAGGAGGTTCTTCTTTTGTTTTCACAGAGGATAAGACCCTGTGGATTCCTTCTACACCAATATGGTATGATAGACCCCGGCCTCCTAAAAGGTCACCGTAAACACCTTCAAAAAATTACTTCACTCAACTGCCGACTAAGATGTACCTGACACAGAGGATACACCATAAAAAAACTAATTAACAACACCCACATGCAACAAAGAAAAGTTTAAAAAAAAATAACTACACCCATATTCCCAAATATTGTTTATAACTGTTCTTTAAATTTAAATTTAAAGGGGGAGATGATATAGATATGGATAATTTGCATTGGTATGGATTTTACTTTAGTGATATAAATTTAAGGTCAATTTTGTTATATGTATATATATTTCTACTCTTGATTAAGGTATTGTGATTGTATAGTTCATTTAAAAATGTAATGTATGATTAAAAAATATAGTTGTTAATAGATAATCATCTATAATAATCAAACTTGTAGTCATATTAGGTCAATTTTCTAGATATATAAAAATATATTTCAGTTAGATAGACATTCTTCATATCTTTCAAAGACGACAAAATATGGCATTTAATGTTTTAATAACTTAGGGCTTTTCATAACAATAAAACACATCTGCTCCTGGCAACACCAAGCTATTTCAAAAAAAAAATGGACATCAAAGGGGCTCCTTATGGAGTTTGTTAGCTAGCTATTTAGACAAAAAACTGCTCTTGGCCTGGACTGTTACATAAACTGGACACAAAAAAACCACAAAGAGAGGACTACTAAACTTACCTAAAGGTAAGATGATCCTTCAGGGTTCCTACTTCATAAAAGAGTGTACAAGACATTCTACAAAATACAAAAAAAAAGTAACTAAACTGTCTTTAAAATTTCCTACTTCATAAAAATGTCTACTAAATACTGTGGGCCTGTAGGCTAAAGATGGATGCCCCAATGGTACAAAAAAACTTTGGGTAACTGTCCAGACAATGAAATGTCTCTGTCATTTCTAGAGTTTTAAAAGTTACTTACAATGCACTTCCTGATTACTTAGGTAATATTATATCCTTCTGGAGTCTTTAATAGAGTTAAAAAATAGTTATAGTTATAGTTTTCCTTAATTATTATAAAAGATAAAGTAGATATAAATATGGTAACTAGTTCTTGCTTGATAACAGTTTTGATATATGTAATGTTACTATGTTAAAGTTAAAGTCTTCTTTTTTGTTTAAACAGAAAAAGGGAAAATGATGTAGGAGGGTCTTCTGTATTTGTGTATTGCTTTCATTGGTTAAATAAAGAGACTGCCTTGGCCTTTTGATAGGGCAGCCCTTAGGTGGGCAGAGTAGACAGAACGGAAGGCTGGGAGAGAGAAGGCAATGTGGGAGATGCTATGCTTCTCTGGCCCAAGATGAATACTGGTTAAACTCATGCCAGTAAGCCACAACTCAAATGGAGATGCACATTAATGGAGGTGGGTTAAAATAATATGTGAGAATTAGCCAATAAGGGGCTGGAGATAATGGGCCAGGCAGTATTTAAATGAATACATTTTCTGTGTAATTATTTCAGGTATAAGCTAGCCAGGCACCGGAAATGCGGTGGGAGCTGAGCGACCAGGACCAAAAGCAGGCCCGTGCCTCTTACTACAGTGGCTGCCTTCAGGATACTTGGTCTAGGGTGGCTTCACTGACTAAACAACAGAATTCTTTTCTCAAGAAATAATGGCTTGATGTCTCAAGTATTGAAGCAAGTAACTATTCTAGTTGTCCTTAGCATCATGTTAAAGCAGTCTTCTTTTGCCTTCTCACCCCTGTTCTGGGGAGTAAAAATGTATGGAAAATTAAACATGGGAATTTCAGTATTCACTGGAACTCCCTCCCAGTACTATCCTATGTTTTATTGCTCTTTTTGTTTCAATTTTATCAATTTCATCCCTGAGTTTGATTATTTCCTGCCATCTACACATCCTGGGTGAGTTTGCTTCTTTTAGTTCGAAAACTTTCAGTTGTGCTGCTAAGTTGCATGTGTGAGATTTCTCCAGCTTCTTTATGTGGCCATTAGTGCTATAAACTTTTCTCTTAGCACTGCTTTCCCAGTGTCCCATAAGTTTGGGTATGTTATGCATTCATTTTCATTCAATTCTAGGAAGTCTTTAGTTTCTTTATAGAAATAAAGAATCTTTGACCCAGGGGTGGTTCAGTTGAGAGTTGTTCAGTTTGCATGAGTTTGCAGGCTTTCTGTAGTGTGTGTTGCTGTTGAGTTCTAGCTTTAACCCATGGTGATCCAATAAGATACAAGGGGTTATTCATTTTTTTTTTTATCTGTTGAGACTTGCTTTGTGACCGAGTATGTGGTCAATTTTGGATAATAATCCATGAGGTGCTGAGAAGAGGTATATTCTTTTGTGTTTGGGTAAAATGTTCTGTAGATGCCTGTTAAGTCCATTTGAGTCATAATATCTGTTAGTTCTCTTATTTCTCTGTTAAGTTTTTTTCTGGAAGACTTGCCCATTGATGAGAGTAGGGTGGTGAAGTCTGCGGCAGGAGCTCCTTCCTCTTCTTCAGCCAATAGCCTTTAAGATACCAGCCCACTTGGGCGTGGCCTCTTTGGCTTGAAAAAGCACTGGTAGCCCTGTGCTCCCTCTCTTGCTTTGGACTCTGCTTTCAGCTACCAGACTCCTTTCCTGGTCGTGCAGAGAGCTGTTGTCTAGGACGGTGATCTGTAAGTTTTTCCTTTAAATAAATAACCCTTTTATTAATCATAATTCCAAACTTGTGGGATTGTTTTGTTTCTTACTCCTTTAGAAGTCTCCCACTATTAATGTGTGGGGTTTTATATGTGATTTAAGTTTTAGTAATGTTTTGTTTACGAATGTGGGTGACCTTGTATTTGGGGCATAGATGTTCATAATTGAGACTTCATCTTGATAGATGTTCATCAAGTTCCACTGATGAATATGAGATGTCCTTCTCCATCTTTTTTGATTAATATTAGTTTTGAAGCCTGTTTTGTTAAATGTTAGGATAGCTACACTGGCTTGTTTCTTAAGATCATTTGATTGGAAAATCTTTTCCCAACATTTTACTCCTAGGTAATGTCTGTCTTTGAAGTTGAGGTGTGTTTCTTATATGCAGCAGAAGGATAGATCTTGGTTTTGTACCCATTCTATTAGCCTGTAAAATGACTCCATTGATATTGAGAAGTTATTGACAAATGATTATTAATTCCTGTTAATTTTTGGTTTGGGTGGTGGTGATAGTATTGTGTTTGTTTCCCTTCTTTGAGTTTTGCTATTTTGAGATTATCTATTGCTTGTGTTTTTGTGGATGTAACTGAGGTAGTTGGAGTTTTCCTTCTAGTATTTTCTGTTGTACTAGATTTGTGCATAGACATTGTTTAAATCTAGTTTTGTCATAAAATATCTTGTTTTCTCCATCTATGTTGACTGAAAGTTTTTCTAAGTATACTAATCTGGGCCAGTACCCCTGGTCCTTTAGTGTCTGTAAAATATCTGTCTAGGATCTTTTTGCTTTCAGAGTCTCCATTGAGAAGTCAGGGGTGATTCTGAAAGGTCTACCTTTATGTTACTTGGCTTTTTCCCCTTGAAGCTTTTAAAATTCTTTTTCTTTTCTGTATGTTTAGTGTTTTAATTATTAAATAGTAAGGGAACTCTTTTGGCCCAGTCTATTTGGTGTTCTATAAGTGTCTTATACTTTCATAGGTATGTCCTTCTCTAGGTTGGGAAAGTTTTCATTTATGAGTTTGATGAATATGTTTTCTATGTCTTTGAGCTGGGATTCTTCTCCTTCTTCTATCCCTATTATTCCTAGGTTTCATCTTTTCATGGTGTTCCATATTTCCTGGATATTTTGTATTAAGAATTTATTGGATTTAACATTTTCTTTGATAAATCTATTTCCTTTATCATATGTTCAACACCAGAGATTCTCTCTTACATCTCTTGTATTCTGTTGATGATACTTGCATCTGTTCCTGTTCGCTTTCCCAGATTTTTCATTCCCAGAATTCCTTTGGTTTGTGTTTTCTTTGTTGTTTCTATTTCATTTTTCAAGTCTTGAACCATTTCTGTCACCTATTTGATTGCTTTTCTTGGCTTTCTTTGCTTTCTTTAAGGGATTTATTGATTTCTTTCAATTTTTTGTTTGTCTTTTCCTCTCCTTCTTTAAGAGAATTTTTCATTTCCTCTTTAAGAATCCCTGTCATCTTCATGAAGTAATTTTTAAGTTTTTGTGTTTTGGCTGTTGTTGGATCACTGGGTTCTGGTGGTGCAATATTGCTCTTTCAGTTATTGACTGTATTCTTATACCAGCATTTATTCATCTTTTCTTCCAACCAGTGTGGCTAATGCCTGTGCATGTTTCTCCAACTGGTGTGGTCTGCACTGTGCCTTATGTAGTCTGCTGGTGTTGCAGGGGAGGGCTGGCCACTGGAAAGATGTTCAGGTGCCTGGGGTTGAGCAATGGAATGGGTCTTGGTGGGACAGCATCCAGTGAGTGAGGGGATTTGGGTGAGCCTGTAGGAAGGCTGCCCATAACTACACTTTAACTGTTTTTTTCACCTAAAATATCACATAAATCAAAGTTATGTAATCTTTTACAGATGGATTCCTTCCCTTACCATGAGTTGATATATACCAAAACCATTGTTACTTGGCATTCCATGCACAGAAAATTTTCTGTTCATTCCTTCAGCAATTAAAGAGTAATTTAATTATTTATGCATATCATTTCTAAAGCACTTGTATAAGTTTTATAGGTATATAAATTTATATTTCTCTTGATTAAATAATTAAAAGAAAATTATCCAGAAAAATGTTTAGTATATATTTAGATTTATAAAAAATTAAAGTACTTTATAAAAGGCTTATATCTCAATATCAAAGTATTCTAGTTTTCCTACATTCACATAAAAAGTTATATAATGCAATTTTATGTCAATTTTGTTTTATATTTCCTTAAACCATGAGTAATGTTGAGCCTGCTTTTATGTATTTATACACCATGCATAAATCTAGAAGTTTTACAGTTTTAGCTTTTATATTTTGATTTATGACCCTCTTAAGTCACTTTTTTATAAAATGTCAGATCTGCTTTAACTATTTTATAACAGATTATTGCTTTCTGTATTATTTCGCTGTTTTTTTCTTGTCAAAATATATTCCATGGATCTTTCCAGATTCTCTGTGAAGGATGATTAATAAAAACTCAGAGACAGAAATTGGCGTTTAACCTGGAAACCAGAAAAGCAAAGCAGTGAAGCCACTAGAGAAGTCTCACCTCTGCCAAGGCTGGGCAACAGCAAAACTAAGCAGACTAAGCCTCTCTCTCCTTCCATTTTATATTCTTTCTAGTGCTGGCATTAAAGGCTCGACTCCCAAGTACTGAAATTAAAGGTGTAGGCCACCACCATCTGGAGTTGTTTCTGCACTGATTTTATGTAGCACAGGGTAGCCTTGAACTCGCAGAGATCCATCTGCCTCTGTCTTCCAAATCCTGGGATTAAAAGTGTGTGTCACCATTACTTATGCTTTGCCTCTGGTCTTCAGGCAAGATTTATTCATTAAAATACAAAAGAAATATCACTACACTCTGTTCTGCATCCTGATCTATGTGTCTATTTCTTACACATTCCCCTAACTACTATGGTCTTACAGAATCCTGGGAGCTAAGTAGTACAGTTCTTTCCAATTTTACTCACTTTTCCCAAATCATTTTGCCTCCATTGTCTTTTCTTATATGCTCTAGATGCAATTATTAATATCTATAAAATATTGGGGAGTTGACCCTAATTTCATTCAATTGTAAAAAATGCTACAGAGAATTCATATTTTAAATTATGCTGAGAGGTATAAGTTTCCAGCACTGACAGAGAGATCTCTTTATGCAAATACTCATCACTGGTGAAACTGTGAGGTGGCCCAGCCTGGACCTTTTGCGAAGCCTGGAGAACATCACAGAGAGAAGGCGCAAAGGCTGTAAGAGACGAGAATGGGAAGAGGGGTTATGCAGTGCTGTCTACTGGGTATGACATGGTCATTATGATGAGGAACCTTTGACTACATGTAGAAGACCTTCATCACACACATACATACATATACACATGCATTGTGTACCCACATGCGCACATATGAGTATACTATAAACACAAAAAGTTAAAAATAGCAGTATAAACTTCGACATTTCCATGATTTCCCCAATTCCTACTGTAAACTGTAACATGTTTTGTGCACAGAACAACCTATTGCTTGGAGGTCATGGAAGCAGGAGTTAAGCACTGCTCTAGGGCGTTGTAGCTGTGCTACCACAAGCAGACAGTAGGGGGGACATGAGACTGGTAAAAGATTTGAAAGAGTCTAAGCTGTCTAGACTAATGATTGATGGGTTACAATAGTACCAGAGGGAATTGCCCTGGAGGAAGCGAGCATGAAGAAACCAAAAGAATAGAATATTTTCTCAAAGGGTCAAATATTAGCAGAAAAAAATTACAAGGAGTACAAAATTTCACAAGACACCTAAAGAAACAACTCAATAAAAGAATCAAAATAAAACTCCAGAAATCTTAAAGAAATATAATTTATAAATTGCCTAAACAAAAACAAATAAAAATACTGGAAAATAAAATCAGGATAATGATGCATCAACTAAAAGGGAATATTAGAGGATCTGGGAGTACATAATAGAAAGACCGAAGGAAGAGTTCACTGTAGTACAGACTTGGAAGAGAGAGCAAACAGCTTTCAGACGTGAAGACAGGTCATTAGGAATCTTTAATATAGAGTTACAAAATGGAAAGAAGTAAGTAAATAATTAAATGGATTTATAGAATACTACTAAATAAATTAATAGAATACACTTGATATTATAACTGCAAAAGGTCAAGGGAGAGAATGAAGAACATAGGTGGTCTGAATTAAAAATAACCCAAATGTTAGGAAGAAAGTGGACATATCAATCCAAGAGGTTCAGATAACTTCAGTCAAGATAAAGCCAAAAAGGACCATGCTGGACCCCTTTATAAGGAAGCTGCTAATTCAAAGAGGACACAGAGCCTAGGGGATTCCTTGAAGCAGTAAAGCCAGTCAGAGGGTTTCCACATTAGGCGAGGTGCAGATGATGAACAGGAAGGGTCCAGAAAGAGCAAGACAATAAGAACAACAAACCTGCAAACCAAGAGTAATGTGCACAGCATTCATGTCTTCCCAAAGTGAGAAATGAGGGTATTCTGAGAAAACTAAAACTGAAGGCTTGCTTTGTACAAACTTAACAGAGCTCTTCAAGTTAAAATGAATGAAGCACAGAGCAATATGAAGTTCAATAAAGTAGGCACTTTGCATTAAAGCAAATTTGGACAGGTATTTTAAGCGGCTTTTTAAAATTTGGCATATACAGTTAAAATAATATAACCATTAAAAACCACAAATCTAGATCAGTGAGTATATAATACATCAGAAAATCATTGCTCTGTGAGAGTGAGTTGTACAGGGCAGAATTTTTATGCAATTAAAGTTATCAGCTTAAAATACAAAATCCTGCAACTTTAATATTTTGCATTTCTATTATTAATCAGAATTAAAGATCTATAGATGACATGAGGGCTGGGTAAGAAAGTTTGAGGAACTAAGACCAATTGACCCCTTTACCAAGTAATTAAGGTACAATTAGTACATTCGAAAGTGCCTTCCAGGTCCTAAACATTGCACAAGTTAGACTGTTCCTGAGGGAAGAGGTAGGAGGGGTGCTGTCCCTCGGTCCAGGAGACCCGACAGAAAGATTAATGCATGATCCCCTGGAAACGAGTATTGGAGTGTTATAGAGAAGCCGAGATATGTCGGGGATTTGGTTACTTGGACCTGTGGCAGGAATTACTGGGACAAAAGTACTCCTGGGAGGTCTAAGGTAGAGGAAGAACAGCGGATGGCATTGCACACAATGGGTACCGAAGCTACTTCAAGGGATTTAGACTGAGTGTGTCACAGGTGTGATCTGGGATGGGAGCGGGCATGTCTGGCGACACGGTAACCACATATCCTATCCACTGGGAGAGAGGGCGTCTGTTACAAACATGAAGGGCCAGTGTCAGGTGCAGAGGAGAGAGGACAAGGCATGCCGTGACTGCCTCAAAAGACTTAGAGGAGCTAGCTGAGCTACGGGAGTACTTTAGGTAAACATGATTTTGTGTGTAACAACCTGCATGTATGTAGAGGCAGAGATCCAATCACACTGAGGATTGGCACCATGCTGTAGTACAGATAGTCTAGCCTAAACTTGAGGAAGCAAAGCAAAGCGCATAAGCCATCCCTGAGGAGACTGGACCTGTGACCTGGGTCTCATTAGCACCATGTGGTGCCACACTGTGCTAATGACAATTAGTCAAAACCAGAAGCAACAAAACCAGTAGGGATCCCCAAGGACTGAGCCAGGGGAACTCTCTGGGGCTCATTATCCATTATCTGAAAACAAAAGGCTAGGTAAATGTGATAATGGTCAAAGGCCAGACAGCTCTGGGGAGGACAGGGCTCCTAGGCCTATTGAGTCTATGAGAATCAAAATAGCCTGAGGTGGAAAGGGGCCTGCTCCTGCCATTTCAAAACCAGGGTTGGGTGCTAGTGATGAAGGGACCCTTGTGTTGCTGCTGTAATTCAGAGGTCGCCATGGTCTTTCTGCTGGGACAAAGGGTCTCGTAACTAACCACAGCATTCTCACTGAGGCTTCCCCATGGGCTCTGGCAAAGACCGGCCTGGACACCTGTCCTCACCTTTCCTTCACCCCACACCCTACCCTCTCCCGTAGACTGGGTGCAGCCGACGTAACATACAGAATACGGCAGAGGCAGTCGGCTGCAGCTCTGGAGTGTGTGAGGGTCGCTGGGAGAAGCCAGGCGTGGTGAGTCAACTATTGAGGACAGAAGCAGTGTGGGAGGGTGACAAAGGCCAGGGGTGCAAGTGACAGTGTAAGTGGGAGGGGCACAGAGACAGGAGCAGGGCAATGAGAGAGAAAGAGGAAGGGGAGATTGGTATGAAACTTCCCACTTTTAAGCCAGGAAGCTCAGAAAAGAGATAAGAAGACACTCTTAATGGAATGTTACTTTAATTTAAAAAAAAAAAAAGTAAGTGAACTAGAGCTGAAAAGCTCAGCTGTGCCAGGTGTGATGGATAGATGCTGTTACAGAAAAAGAAAGTAGAGAAGACGGGCTTTGTATTTAAATCACTTACAGAGTAGGAGGGGTGTGTGGCGAGGCTTGTGCTGACTGCAGGTATCAGGATGTGTGCGATAGCACAGAGAAATGGTAGTACCAGTAATACCCATGAAGGAGCAATGTATGACAATGCCCAAAGAATCTAGGGACCTCAGAATCCCAATAATCTTAAACTGTGCTGTAAAATGCCAAGACAGATACAGCAGCATGTATAAGGACAAGTCCTGGGAAGCAGCACCCAGCATCAAACTGGGAACAAAATCTTAGAGACCTGAGGATAAAATGCTCTCAATTTGAACAACATACTTTGCAAACGTAATTTATTCAGAGCAGACTTCGCTGCCCAGACTAAGTGTGGATGCACAGCTTTACAATGCAGAGGCAGTTTAGTTAGATCACTGGGAATCAGATGTCCTGGATGTCAAATTTGAGGAACTTGGAGAATTAAATCTGAGCTGCTTTCTGATTTCTTCCCCCTCCCCCATGAAATCTGCTAGGATTCTGTTCTCCAGGTCTTCCAAGGAAAAGCCGAATCCCATAGATGTCACTAATGAAGACACAGCATAAGAAAAAAAATGTAATATATTATGATAGACCTGTTCCATGAATGCAACCACCCACAGAGATCGGGGCTAATAATGCTTAGGGTTATCATTTACACCAATAGTCTATAACATGACTATGTATTTATCATTCTTAGATTGTTTCCTTGCTCAACTGTGGCTCAGCTCCTGCTTCTTATCTTGTTGTTTATGTTCATACAGGTATTTTCTCAATCCATAGTTCAAATTTTACCTGACTTAAAAATATTATTTTGCTTCCAACAGTGCTCAGTATTGAGGAATCTTTTTTACTATGTTATGAAATAACGTTGAGTCATGTGGGAGTCTCTCAGGATATGGAGGGCAATCACTGCTTTGGAGAGAAATTCACACTCTTGGGCATGCTTCCGACTCTGGCCTATTCTAGACTGTACAAGCCCCTGGGCAGTTTGTGTTATAAATTCTATCACATCACCCATACTCTTAAAGCCATCCTAAGATTACAGATTTGAGAAAGATAGGAGCAATGTCTGTGCTGCAACCAAAGATGCTGTCTAAACCAATTGGTCTGGTAAATGTCAGGAAAAAAATTCACGAAGCTTTTAAATGTCAGGGCTAGGCCTGGCACACAAATTACTGTCAATTTTTCATAGTGTCTGCCACTTCAGTGTGTCTGCAAATCGTCTTCATTGTGCAGTATCAGCTCTCCAGTGTGACTCACTGTCCTGTCCCAATCACTGAGTCATCTCAGACATTTGAGTCTCAGGGACCAGGAAACTAACTTCATAAAGTACAAAGCCTTTGTATTCTAGAAAATGTTGTGTGGCATTTACAAATGCCTTTCAGCAACAACGTCTTCATTGTCTGTGATGGTTATTTAAAATAAAATTCACAGAATTCAAGATTTCATGGGGATATGTGCTTGTCTATGTAGCTATTTATTATATATGGAAATAAGATAAGAATGGCAGTGGTTTGTGTGATATGAAATACTAACATAAGAAACATGTTTATGAGATCATGCATTCATGTGTTGATGCATATATACATGAATATAACGTGTGTACCTATATACATACATACTGCATTTGTGAGTTCTGCAAATCGATGTTTATGAAGTTCCTATGAACATATATGTATGTGAAGGTACAGAAGTTATTATTTGCATATGTGTGAGTCATAGAGAAATTGTGTTTTCCTAGCTGTGTGAAGTGGTAAGATGTTCGTGACCAGCAATTAGCACTGAAGATTTTATTCCATGGGCATATATAAGATAGCAATATATGTATGTCTATTGCTTTTATTTCCACACGGACTTTTCATGTGAGTACATGTTTAAACATCAATACACTTTTGAATTATTTGAATTATTAAGAAACTAAGCAAATATTTGTTACTTCTCCCCTTGAATGTGATGTGGGTTGGAATACACAGTTTTGTTTTAATTTGATTCATAGAAACTGCAATAACTTTTGGTAAAATATAAACTACATTTGTATATGTGTGTGAGTGTATAAGTTTCTAAGTTTGAATGCATATGTCTGTAAAATGTGTGATGTTTGTGAGTGCTGTGCATATCCCTTACACGTGAATCTATGTATTGGTGTGTGAATGGACATGCTACATGTGAACAGAGCATGTATGGATCAATTTTTGATAAGGCTGAATGAGACATTTTAATTTAGAAGTTCTTATATGTATCTATTGAAATTGCCCACAAAAACCTTACAGGTTTTCTCAGAAAGCACGAGTCTCAACCTCCCTTTTGCTTTATGTTCTACTAAGCACACCCAGTAGTTGACACATTCCTGAAGCCCAGGAATGTTCTCTGAGATGCACATGGACCTCTGTTGTCCTGATACAAGCCCATTCAGAAGCATTCTCTAGAGTATATGTCATGTAGAGATATTTCAACATCCAGGAGGAGATAGTAGGAACTAGAAAGGACTGTAGTGACAGAAAGACTAATATTGTGAGGAAATGGGGATGGAGGGAGTAGATGGGAATGTTTTGAGAAAGAAATGGGTATCGAAACATTTCATAGAGACAGAATCCAGAAGAAAAATTCAGAGAAACACAGTGAAGAAAATGCTACATAGAAGAGTAGAGGATTTAGGAAACATTTTATTTGAAGTTGAAATATGCAAGGGATAATATTCACAGCAATAAATAATAAACCATCTCTTGAGAATGCAGAAATCCATCATAAAAAAGACAAAGAATAAAAGATGAATAATGGAGGATGACAGAGATGAAATCACACTCTGTTCCCTAACGCAAGGATGAAGTGAAGAAAGGAGAACAAGGGAGGAAAGTCTGCCCTGGAGCACTGTGATGCAGATGAGGTGTGGGGATGCAGGGAGGAAGCATTGTGATGCAGATGAGGTGTGAGGATGCAGGGAGGAAGAGCATTATCATATTTTAAAGTATAAAAAGCAATGACACATCTACCTATGTAAAGAATCACAGTAATAGAAGTGATTTAACAGTACTTCTCTGGATCCAGCTGGTAAGGGTTTATAACAGACAAGAGGCAGCCTTACAGAAGTCTCTGACAACAAATGCTTGCAATAATCCCAGCTGCTTGGAAAGATGAGGTAGGGGATCACATGAACTCAGAGATCAGCCTGGGGACATAAGGAAACTGTCTCAAAAACAAACAAAAATAAGGACATGGCCTTTTTTCTTTCTGTCTTTTTTTTTTTAAGCATTGGATAAACCAAGGGTCTTAGGCAAGAAGAGAGAGCCACATTGTCAACTTGCAAATGAGAAATAGGAAACTATATACAGTAAGGATAAAAAGGCAGATAAGTTAACAGCAAAGCCTGGGGTGTGGCAAAGGAAAGTCCCAACAGAGAGCACATCACGGGTGCTGAGTAGGAAAGGTGAAATTCTGAGGAGCAGCAATGTAGCCCCAGTGACCGACATGGGATCATGCCACACAAAGAGGAAATCAAGCATTAGGACTGAGGCCACAGTCTTAGAACTCTAGAACAGATTCTATTTTCTGTCTTTTCTTGCCCCCAAACCATCAGTAATCGAAGCAGAATAAATCCTGGAAAACCCATCCAGCTCACTCTCTTGCACTTACACACAACTGAACTATGTGGAAGATACTGGTTAATTTTTGAGGTTTTAAGAACATACATGACAACATAATTCATAACTATTTTGAGCATTTTTTTCTAAAACTCTGCAATAGGTCTTCAACTGACACTTTCATTTAAGGTCTTTGCTCACTATTTATCCCTTTATGAAGATTTCTATGTGGTCTCACTAAGAAATACACCCCCCATACCTCTTTATGTCACCTGAGCCTAAGCCTCAGACACATCAACTTAACTGCCTAGACTGATAATGAGTTTATTTCATTAGGGGCTGCCCAATCACTCCCAGTGGGACTACACAATTCCATAATGGAAAAACTTCAACCTAAAGTAGTTTTTAACATCTGTTCCAGTAGAAATTTTAAGCCTTTAAAAATATATCTTATCTTACACAATGTGTAAAAACATGCTTTGTCTTTTAAAATATGGACTTTCAGTAAAACTGAAATTCATTTTATTATATGTTTACTTACTACTTGTACACTTTTCCCTATAATAATCACTAGCTGTGAATGGCCATCTTTTATATTAGCTTTACTATCTATTTATTAGTTACTTATAGCTCTTTAGATAATCCAGATTCTAAACTTCTTTTAGTAATATAGGCTGAAATCTCATTTTCTGATGAATGAAATTATTGTCCCATTCAGCTCTTATATTTTACCTGTACATATGGTATACAGTTAATGTTGCCTTTGTTTTGTTTCATTGGTTTGGCTTAGCATGACTTGGTTTGATCAAGATGGGGTCTTTCTAAGTTGTTCAGTTCCCCCAAAAGTCACAATTCCTATCTCCACCCCTGCATACGAAAATCACATTTGTGTACCACCATATCCAGCCTCGTTGTTTTACTTCATCATTGCTACATTTGTTGCTATTTTAATTTATGGACTAAATATACTCTATTTAGTGTCAGATAAGAATTTTCCATGATACAATATGTTTCATAGTTTTTAAATCTAAATTTTTGGATAGGCTTGCTGGTTGCAACAGAAAGGCCTGCTGGCCTGTTCTTCTGATCTTTTATCTATTGAATCTTCTGATCTATGAGTCAGGATTATCTTTGCAATCTTTGGAGCTTTTTAATTCCTTAGTATTTTTTTTGTAAGTTTCAGAATATAAACTTTGATTTATTTTAGGCAACTTATGCTTTTTAAATGCTGTCACAAATAAAATTACTTTCCTAATTTATAGCAGATTTCCTCAGTTCTATTGTAAGGAAACACGATCAGTGCTGGTAACCTTTATATTCTGTGGTTTGTTAAACTCATTGATTATTTTAGTCAATATGATTTAGACAACTCCAAGAGATACTATACATGGGTTCATGATCTGTGTGGATAGATTGTTGCATTGGTTCCTAGCCATACTGAGAACTGAAACATCCCCCTTTAATCTGTAACTAAGACTCCCTCGGCATAATTTTCAAGGCAAATAGAAAGGGTGTGTCTTTGCTAAAGTCTAAGTACATTTTTAGAGAGATCTCCCTGTGGTTTTCTTCTTTCTAATGTTTGCCTAAGTTTAGAATCAAGATCATCCTAGGATGATAGTAAACTTTACAGCTAAATCTGAGAGGTGTAAAGAGGTGGGGGATCATGAAAGCCAAGGCTTCCTGAGAAACAAATCATATAAAAAATATATAATTTATCAATATGTCATTAAAAATCACTTTATCAGTTTTCTCCAATGGAGTGCCAGTGGATTTGCCAGCCTCTCTCCAGGTCAGATCCCATGTCCAGGACTAGTTGGCCAACACAAAATGAACTCAATAGTATTTTTGTGGGCTTTTTGTTTTTATCTGAGATTTTTTTTTCTTATTGATTTTTCTGTTTGTTCTGATTTTCAGACTTTGTTTTTGTTTTAAGAGAGAGGGAGAGAGATGAGTTGGGTGGGTAGGGAGGTTGGATGACCTAAGAGGAGTTTGGGGAGAGAAAAGGCATGATCAAAATATATTGTATGAAAAAGTTCAACACAAGAACATGAAAAACAGCACATGACTGTCTAACTTATAAGCAGAGCAGTAATTGGTGACTTCAGTGAGAACTGGTAAAGGAGACCAAATGAGATTGTTTAGGAACACAGAAGACAGGCTGTCTACAGTTAGGAAGAGAACAAAAGAATAATCATGTTAATATAGATCTTCTCCTGGCCGTGTGTCAAATAAAGAAGAACATTAAATTAGGAGAAGGTACAGAAACAGGGTTAGAGGAATATATATAAGCACAAATAATAGCTATACAAAACAAGCTACAGGACAAAGAGGTGAACGTGTATGCACTATTTGAATGAGCCTATGCCTAAAGGGGAGAGGCAGATTGTGGTAGAGGGTATCATCCCAAATATTTATAATATATATAAAATCCAAAGATGTATCATGCCATGTTCAAATAAGCTTAATTACGTTTTAGGTTCCAGAGAGATCCTGAACTATGTCAATATTACCTGCCCTGGAAATCTCAAATAGCAGCACATCAATGGCCCCTACTTTCCTGCTAGTGGGCCTGCCTGGCCTGGAAGCTGCACCATCCTGGTGGACAATTCCTCTCATCACTGTCTACCTTCTCTCTGCCCTGGGTAATGGTACAATCCTCTGGATCATTGCACTGGAGCCCACACTACATCGCCCAATGTACTTCTTCCTCTTCTTGCTCAGTGTGTCTGATGTTGGCTTGGCCACTGTACTAATGCCTACCTTGCTAGGCCTGGCCTTCGCTGATGTTCATGCTATCCCTGCCTCAGCCTGTCTCCTACAGATGTTCTTTGTCCATGTCTTTTCTGTTATGGAGTCCTCTGTCTTGCTTGCCATGGCATTTGATCGGGCAGTGGCCATCTGCCGCCCTCTCCACTACCCAGCACTCCTTACCAATGGTGTCATTAGCAAGATTGGCATGGCCATTGCTTTCCGATGCCTGAGTCTCCATCTACCCCTGCCATTCCTGTTGGCTCACATGCCATATTGCCGTCCACCTGTCCTAACACATTCTTACTGCTTGCATCCAGATATGGCTCGCCTAGCCTGCCCGGAAGCATGGGGTGCAGTCTACAGCCTGGTTGTGGTACTGTCCGCCATGGCACTAGACCCCCTGCTTATTTTCTTCTCCTATGGCCTGATTGGCAGAGTATTGCAAGGCGTGGGGTCTACTGAGGATCGCTGGAAAGCCGGTCAAACGTGTGCTGCCCACCTCTCTGCTGTGCTCCTCTTCTACATACCCATGATTCTCTTGGCACTCATTGACCGATTCAAGTTGCCACTCCCTCAGCCTGCCCATACTCTTCTCTCCTATGTCCACTTCCTGCTTCCTCCACTGATAAACCCAGTTCTCTACAGTGTCAAGATGAAGGAGATTAGGGGAAAAATTCTCAAAAGGGTACTACCCACGAAAATTGGCTGCTCTCAGTGAAGGAAAGTACCCTCTATGCTTGTGGTACGGAGCTCCCCAAACAAAGGCCCCCATGATGAAAACTCGGTTCACTATGCATGACTGGTCGTGTAGGTCCATGCATACCTGCACACAAATTAGCTACTTTTTCTACCAATGTGTGTGTGCATGCTGAAGAAGTCATAAAAGCTCCAGAGAAAAGAAGTGACCCCTCACTTTGGCACTGCCCATCAATGGCATTAGAAAGCTGGATGCTATAATTTGTCACAGTCATCCTAGCATGGGATGTGTTTGTTAACTCCATCACTAGGCAACTGAGAAGAGTGGAGAATCTAAAGCTGCCTGAAAGAAGAAAGAGAAGTTGAGCCTCTTGCACAGCTGGATAGAGACTTTTCACTTGAGTTGCCCCTCATAATAGTATTCTTAGTGATCCTCAGAGGAACAAACATCTCTTATTCATGCTCTTCAAACCAAGAAAAAGGCCATATAATTCATCAGCCTGGAAAAGAGACAGATATTTTTCATTATTCCACTTTCAAAATTTTAATCAAAGTTTTAATATATGTATATTTGTGGCTAAAATCCTCTGCAATTCAGAAAAATAAATAAGTAAGAATAAACTTACATCATTCAAAGTTAGCCATAGTTGGGCTGTTAATGGTAATAAATATAGTGTCCTGGATGATAGTAAACACCTCTAAGCCAAGTACTTAGAAGACTGAGGTAGCAGAATTATAAACTCAAGGCCTGTATAAGTTACATAGCAAAACTACATACAATGCATGTGCATGTGTGTTTGTGCATGCATTTGTACATGGATAGTGCATAAGATGTCTTTATTCTCAGCTCTTTACTTCCAAGTAAGACTACTATATATTCTCACCCATACCAGCTGCTTTCACTGTGGTTTTGATCTTGGGCACCTGATTTCCTCTGTTCTATGTATATCTCAATTTGCTAAATATGGTGTTAAAGAAGATGATGAAGCAAGGAGTCTTCAATAGAATTCAATTTACTATGCTATGGAAAGAGCTTCTCTAATATTTCCTTCTCCTTCTGCCTGATCTCTAGAATGAGGCATGGTACAGAACTGAGTATAGCACGAATAATAAAAACTCAGAGACAGATGTTGGGGCTCAAGTTGAAGATCAGAAAAGCAAAACCGTCAAGCCACTAGATAAGTCTCACCTCTACCAAGGCTGGGTGCTGCAGACTGAGCCCTGAGCCGCTGTCTCCTCCCATTTTATATTCCCTTTAGTGCTGGAATTAAAGGCATATGATTCCCTACTACTGGGATTAAAGGTGTGGGCCACCACTGCCTGGCCCCTAGTGGCTTAGTTTTACCCTCTAATCTTAGGCAAGGTTTATTTATTAAAATGTAAGTAAAATGTCTAGCCCTAAGGCAAGTGCCTGCTACTTGCACACTTGAAGCAAAACCACCAATTCAGATCAGTCCAAATCAAGAGGACATCTGCCCATCTTGTGAGTGTATCTAATGACTACAACAAGAACTGTAATTGTGTACAAATGAAGCTTTGTGGATAGTGTCCCACAAAAATAAGCTAACAAAATTTAAATTTAATTTCTGTTCAATTCTACAAGCAAGGAATGTTTTCTCAGTACTATCATGACTATTAATATGCTTCTATGAGGAGCTTGCCTTGTTTATAACATAATAGTTAAATAGTATTCTACATGTATTTTGGGGATACGGAATCACACTTTTTTCTTCAGTGAACACTAGGTAACAAACATATAAGAAGACAGTGTGACTTGCAGATCCACAAGAATGATGGTTTCAGAGGTGCATGAAATACTTTGTGAAGCTCTAAACTGAGCGTTGGTGCTTTTTTATTAAAGATATTTTGCATGTAATATATTATGATTATATTTCCTCCTTCCATCTGCTTTTATTGATGGTTGAAGTCCCTCTATGGCAATTAGTGCAGACTTCACTGGGTCAAATGACTATATAACATTTAATAGTGTGAACGGATTAAATTTAAGTTTAGTCAATTGTTTCCTATTGATAAGCACTAAAGATGTCTTCAGTTTACTGCTGCTTCCAACAGTGCTCTAATGAAAATCCCTGTGTAACTCCTTGTGAATATTTACATCAGTATTTCTGCAAGGGTGCTCTCTGGGTTACTACTAATGGCTCTATAAGACTGGAAATTTAAATTTTCAGTAGATAGCCGTTTCACAAAAGATCAGATGCATCCATTTTTATGCCCTAGAGAAGAATGTAGTTTTCTTTCATATCTGAAAGTGACTGTTGTAGTATTTTTAAATCTCGTTAATTTTATAACTTTGTTTTTAAATCCTTATTAATTTTATAGCTATTTCTCTTTATTTTGACTTTCCCATATAATGAAAAATAATTTCTTTCATATGTCTATTAAGTTTTCTATTTCTATTTGCATTCTATGCCATGGAAAGTCTACTATAAAGAAACACTTATATAATTTCTATTTTTATATATTTTAAGTTCAAATTTATAAATGATCTTAATTTCATATCTTTCCCATTATGTTGTTTGTGTTTAAGTTTGTTTATCAAGCAACTGTAAAATAATTTTACGTAACCAATTTCACTTTTTCACTCCTTTACAAATTTTGTCTTTCATCTATTGTTTACAATGGGTTTTTTGACCTTTGCATTCCACAAATAGTTGCATGCATATTTTTTGATTAATTAAAGTTTTCTTTAGCAACTTAATACAAGCATATAATGCATATTGGTTGTTTTTAAATACAAACCTTACTTTTTCTTACCTCCCTTCCACCTATCTACCCTTCCTCTCCTCCACAAATCTTTTTCTCACATTCATGTCTGCTTTGTTTTGTGCATTTAATCCATGTGACCATGGATTTGGCGGGAACCATTGAAGACTGGCTCTGAAGTTAATGCACAACTGAAGGCAATGACTATCGTTTTGTCAGAATCTAGCAATAAGAAAAAAAATATCTAAGCAGCAGGGGGCAGGGCAGTCTAAGCACCTTCCGCATTCTTGATCGATTGTTAGCAAGACCTATCTGGTCTAGGTCCATTGCACGGAAACACAGTTGCTGTAGACTCATGATTACAGTTACTAGACCATGCCTAGATGATGGCATTTCATAGCCATTCTCCTTGTCTTCAAGATCTTGCATTGTCCCCATCTCCTTCTTTCTCAATGTCCCCTCACCCTTAGTGCAGAAGAGGATGTGTCACTGTCTTACTTAGGGCTGATCCCTCAGCCACCACTGATTGTTAGCATATTGGTCACCCTGGGGTCTAAATTGATTGTCATTCACTGCAAAGAGAGTATTCTTGTGTTAAGTCTGAGAGTAGTTTTTTTCAATGTGTATACACAGAGATGTGCAACAAAGTTTGATGTTGTCAGTGTAACTAAATAACAGCTGTGTGTGTGTCCCCCCTTGTACCTATGGACTTCCATGGTATTGGTCCCTGCCCAGCTTTATAATACCAGACAAGTCTCCCTTTTGTGGTATGAGCCTCAAATGCAATCAGAGTGTGTTTGATTGCTCCAGTAATAATTGTACCACTATTGTACAAATGAACATATCTTGCCCACTTTTGTAGTTTGAGGGACTTATAACTGAGTAAAACTGTTTATGTCTTTTCTCCCTGAGAAGCCTCCATAGCACCTTTTAGAACCTTTCTAGCCCACTGGGAGGAAGTATACAAACCTTTAGAGCCCACTGGGAGGAAGTATACAGCTCTCTACCTACTTTCTCTATATCTTGCAACTCAAGTATGTTATTTTTCAACAATATGGTCGGTCTTATAACTTAACTTTGATGTGCACCAAAAGAACTAACAAAAGCCTGTGTTGTTTGGGAGGCCTTTAGGACCTTTCTGACCAATGACTCCTACAGGAGTGTTCTCTATATGGAACTGAAGATACTCAGTAGTAACCATTGCTTCAGGGAGCATCGTTATCTACCAATGCAATGCACCTCTCTTCAATGTATCTTTCATATTTTTAATCAGGTTACAAGATAGTATGTTTTCATATGGCTTGTCCATACGGCCTTCTCGCTTGTTAACATTCCTATACACACTTCTCTTCTCCTCAGACTCCAAACCCCTCCCTGTTCAAACATTTTCCCTACAAAATTCTCTCATTCTACTTTCGTTCTACCTATGTTCTACTATCCCCTTCCCATAAAGCGATTCATCAATATCCCCTTCCAACTTTTCCCTCTTCTACAGGTACTCCAAGTTAAACAAGCAAAACTAGTCAATCAATGCTAGAATTCACATATAAAAAAGCATCCACCATTTGTCCTCTTGGGCCTGAGCCACTTCGATCAGTATAACTGACCATTCCCATTCATATGTATATACAAGCTTCAACAGTTTGGCTTTCTTTAGAGTAGATTCAGTGGAAGGACCCCTGTACCTCACAAGGCTCACTCTACCCTGCAGTAATAGCTTCTTATACCGATGTGTAGAAAGTAGAAAGTCTTAACAGAGGCAGGGTAATGATTACTCTCGCTTACCTCAGCAGTACCAGAGGAACATTGGCCCTGGGTTTCATTACCTTCTGAATACACTTTGCTAATCTGAATCAAGCTTTTTCTCATCACAGAAACTTCTAGATTTGTTATTTGCTTTGTCTTGGTTAGTTTTTAATGCCAAGTTTACAGGACCTAGATTCACCAGAATAGAAGAAATCTCAACTGAAGTATCACCTTGATCAGATTGGCCTTTGCTCATATCTAGGAGAGATTGTCTGGACTGATCATTGGTATGAGATGACCCAGATCACCACAAGTCCTAGAAAGGTAGGTCTGGACTCCACAAGAAAGACAGTTGAGCTCAAGACTGTGATTAAGCTTGTAAACATCATTTTTCTGTTGTGCTACAAGTCCCTGCCTTAAGCTCCTATCCTTACCGCCCTCAGCAATAGACTGTGACCTAGAAGAGTAAGATGAATAAGCACATTCTTCCTACAAGTTGCTTCTAGTTGGGGTGTTGTATCACATCAAAAGAAATTAAACTATAACAGCTTCCTAATTTTATATCTTTTTGTGCTACCTAATTACCAATATTATTTCATTTACTTTAACCTTTCCAAGGAAATAGATATATATCCAACAGGCATTTACAATAGAAAAGTTACTTTACTAATAAGAGATTTAAAAGTGAATAATCTGCCTCTTTGCTGTGTGGGAATTCATAATTCAGCATTTGATATGACAGACAGACATAGACACAGCTAGAGCTATAACTGCCCCAAGTCCTGAGGTCCACTTTTCTGTCCCTTGACTTTCACTGTGGCGCTGCCAAATGTCAAAACCCTTCCATGTTTTATTCCTCTAAAATTTATTTCACCATAAATCAGGATGGGCAAATGACAGGTTTTTTTTTTAAATTCCCTCTTTCACATCACCCTAGAATGTAATCCTCAAACCTTAATTGGGATGCCAATTACTTGGGATCTCGCTAAGATGAGTATTGGCTCCCAAGCTTGCAGCAGTGCTGATTCTGCAGTATCAGTGGCTCTCTAGGTGACACTTTTTCTACAACAACATAAGAAGGGATCAAAATCAGAGACAAATACAAGATGTTTAACAGTTCCAGAATCTTTCAGGCTTCTTCCAGACACAATGAAAGACCATATCTCCCATGTTTTCTTTAGAAGATTGTGGAAATTCTCAATCTTCCTTCTTGTGTCTAAGGAGAGATGTCTTCTGCCATCCAAACAATAGTGAAAGGATTCATAGAGGCTCTTCTTCCTTTAACCCAGAAAAGTGACAGTACTAATTGATTGAAACAAGCTATGGGACTGTGACGTAAGTGGATCTCCTTTGAGGATAAAACACTGTCCTTTCTCTAAAGTAACTACTTGTAGAGAAAATGGAACTTCTGAGAATATCATGTCTATTACTTTGAATGCAGACCCACTTTTTCTAAGGCTTTTACTCTAATCTGATGAGTTCTTACAGTGCGATTCATCAATGGTGGTACCAGCAAGAAGGCATCTGCTATCAGAATCATAGCTAATGGAGCCTTATGCTTTGCAAAGCGGTGCATGGCAGCTAAAGTAATGATAGTTACATAGACGATGAGCACAGCACAGATGTGGGAGACACAGGTATTGAGAGCTTCGAGCCACTCCCCATGGAGTGCAATACCCAACACAGTCTTCAAGATGAGCACATAGGACACAGCAATGAATACACTGTCTGACATCATGCAGAGTGCAACGAGCAGGCCATAGTAAAAATTAACCCTGTTGTCAGAGCAGGCCAGCTTCATGACATCCTGATGGGGACTATAGGAATGTGATAAAAGGTGCGTGTGGCAGTATCTGAGCCTCCTTAAAGTAAATGGAAGGGGGGAGCACCAGGAGAATGCTTTTAACAGCGAAGACTAGCCCAATCTTCACAACTCTGGAGCTTGTGAGGATGGAGCTGTATTTCAGTGGGTGCCAGGTGGCTACAAAGCCATCAAGGGACATAATGAGCAGCCCTGAAGACTCCATATCTGTGAATCCATGGATGAAGAATTCCTGGGCAATGGACGTGTCAGCAGAAATCCCCATGGAAGTGCATATTCTTAGCATCATGGGAATGGAGGAGAAAGACAGGCCCAGGTCAGATAAGGTCAACATGGAGAGGAAATAGTGCATGGACTCATGCACAGAAGGCTCCATTCTGATGACACCGAGGGCAGCGCAGTTTCCCAGGAAGGCTGAAAGACACACGAGGTAAACAGGGATGGAGACCCAAATGTGCGCATGCTCAAGGCCTGGGAGCCCAATCAGTAGGAATGAAGAGGCATCAACTGCTGAGGTTGAGAAGCATCCAAGTTCGTGTATTGTTCAGCTGCTCCAGGACCTACAGTGCCATCAATAATGAACATGAATTATCTCAGTTGCAATGACAACTTGGGTTAAATTTAATATAGCTCAGGTTAGGAGATAAAAAATAATATAACTTTTTAAAAATATGGAATATACTTAAACCATTTTTTCATACTTTTATTTAAGAATTTTACATTATTTGAATATAGGTATTTATTTTCAGATATATTTCTAAATAACTCTAAAGCTAGAAAGCACAATAATGTTTTTGTACCTCCATTAAGTAACAAAAACACCTATATATTTCTGTATTCATAAGTATGTATATGCATGTATGCAGGTTCTCTTATATGCATGTGTAGAGGTTCATGCATATGGACACCAGAGATCATACTTCAAGTGTATTCCTCTATGTCTTTCTGTAGCATGATTAATAAAAACCCAGAGACAGAAACTGGGGTTTAACCTGAAGGTCAGAAAAGCAAAATAGCCAGCCACTGGCTCTTACCTCTACCTCAATCCAAAAATGGTGATCCTGCCTCCAGGAATCTCAGAATGAGACTGTAAGTGAGAACTGTCTCGTCCAGCTTTATATTCCTTTCTAGTGCTCAGATTAAAGGCGTGCACCACTACCACCTGATTTCTATGGCAAACTAGTGTAGCTACTGGGATTAAAGGTGTGAGTCACCACTGCCTGGTCTGCAAGGCTGCCCAGTATGGCTGTTTTACTCTCTGAACTTCAGGTAAGCTTTATTTATTAAAATACAAATGAAATATCAGTACATCTTTCATATTACTTTTTCAGATAAAGTCTCTCACTGAACCTGGAACTCTCCATTTCAGCTAGACTAGCTGGTCAGTGACCCTCAGGACTCTCCCTTGCTCTCCAGCTCAGTCCTGGGATTGGAGACACATACCCCAATACCAGCAGTGAGGACTGCAGAACTGAACCTGTGTCCTCATGCTTTCACAGAAAACACTTGAGTGGCGGAACCATCTTCCCAGCATCTCAAATTGCATTCTTAAGAGACAAATTAAGTAATTTAAATATAGTATTTTGTAGCATGGAAGCACTCCCTAAAGTGGGGGTGTGTTCACACAGGCCACAGTACTATGTGAGCAGACCCAGACAACTGAAGAAATTCTTTATTATTGACAGTATCATTCAATGTACTCATCATACGTTGTAATTCACGGCAGAGGTTATGTAACTGTTAAGGGTCTATCACAGAGGTTTGAAAACAAACTCAGCTCTTTGACTATTGTGCAAATTAGGGGCCTTTTTTTATTTGTAAAGAAAGAAATGGGACCAAGAAAAATTAACAATTTGGACAGAAATGATGAGGTCATATTCATCTAAAAATTATAAATCATTTAAATTCTGACCTTTTGTAGAAAAATTTGATGACTCTTAGAATATAAAATTTTGCATGAAACACATGTGTACACAGAGATGTGATATTGTAAATTAATACAGTGAGGATAGAGAATGAGCCAAAGGGAATTTCAGAATTAAGAGTGATATTCTATTTCTTTCACTCAAATGAGCAAAATAAAAATATACACAAATACTCAAATCTGTACAATTATCTATCTGAATCATAAACATAAAATACTCTACGTCCTGCATGCTTGCACTCTGATGGTTCTTACAGAGCACCTCCCAGACCTGTGGACTCACAACCTCAGAAAAACTCAAGTACCCAAAGCCACCTGCCAGAGCTTTACAGTTGCCAGCGTGTAAGGATGTCCCCACAAGGTACAGTGCAGGAAGGACACCTCTGATGCTAGCTATCACTAGTCAAGGAACTGTAAAGGAAATGAGATGCATGAGTGCATGTCCCTTCACAGGGACGCTGAACGTTTCACATTATGGTAGAAAGAGAGAAGCTTGAATCCACACAGAAGGAGTTAGCAGGTAAAGACTAGAACAGAGCACAGTGAAGAAGAAGTGAAGGAAAAGGGAAGCAGCTTTTATCACTAAGGACATTTTTGAAGAGTTTCTCCTCAAGTTAGCTTGATTTAAGAACTATTAAGAGGGTTAGTAGAATGTGTGGACACTCCTTACGCAGAACAGAAGCAATAAACCTTGATTAGGAGAACCTACTATCTAGTCGGTGTTGGTCCGTTTGACCTCACTGTCTCAGATGATGGCAGTGTGGTCAATGCTGCTGACTGGCTGATTTGCTACCGCTGCCACAGCATGGTTCTAAAGCACTCACGTCTTTCCAGGCCATTGCTATTGGTCCTACTCAGAACATTCACAACCCTGGTCCCTTTGTCTTGCCTAATCTTGGATTCTTTCCTGGCTGCTCTTGAATTCTCCATCTCTATATTAATAATTAATCTTGATCATAAACTTGATTGGACTAAATTGGATTAAGATCTGCCTGGGGAATTCAGCACACTTCTAAATGCATCTGTGAGTTTATCTCCAAAGACAATTAATGAAATTTCTCACATGATGGATGGATTTGTCCCTGGATGTATTCTTAATATGATTGTGCTATTGGGAGGCAGTGATATTTATACAGTGGAATCTAGTTGGAGGAACAGGTCACAGAGGATATAGTCCTGGAACTATATTTTCTTCTGACCTCTTACTCTTTCCAGATTTTCTCAGCTTCTTGTCCAGCATAAAGATTCTCCACCACACGTTCCCACTACCATGATGATTCTCCTCACAATGGGCCTAGAAAGAGAGCCAAGTGAGGATGTATCATCCCTGGAGCTATAAACCAAATAAGTTTTTCCTCCACTTATATTTGTTGGATATTTAAGTATAGAGATGTGGGAAGCAACAGGAACTACTTATTATTAGTGGTGATTTGGTCCACAGTAGTTTAAACTGACTCTGCGTGTAACTCTAGGAATAGTAGCTCTGGCATCCCTGGTACCTGGCTGAGGCACATGGGAGGATTTGAAGGGAGGAAAGGAAGGAAAAATTGTTGGAATTATATTATAATCTCAAAAAGAAAAACATAAGAATTCTACACCAAAGAAGTTAAGTAAGCCAGCTGTTAGCCAGTCCTTGGAATAACGGAGTTCATGCAGAGGGAACTGGCGCTGCGTGTGTCTTGCTCTCACCTCCCCATGGGCCCTGCCAAGAATTTATGTCTAAGGTCATACTTGTCACTCTCCCAAGCTAACTCACATAACTAAGGAAATGAGTTGCCATTGACAAACATTGTTTTTTTTCAACTGCATTCATCATGCAAATACATAGGAGTACTCTAACCCGCAGGGGGCCGTAGTATTTTCAGGTGTAAACTCTTCTTCAAAGTTATCTTGATCCTTTGATTGTGTAATCTCAGAAGTCTTTTACCATTAACCCTCTATAATGAATGGTATGATTTCTATAAATGGAGTTTCCACAAGAAAACATCATGTTACACTGGGTAAATTAATCTAACAATCTTAAATCTCTAGGATTTATTAATTTACATTTGCCTTATTCCGAATCAAAGGTGGAAATTCTTCCTATCCTATAGTTTAGAGTTTCTGTTTTAGCACCCCATGGAACTCACAACTTAATGATATTCAAATAGTCTTCCCAGCATGCCATAGTCCAATGAGAACATCAGTCAAGATTACAAATCCTCATCTTGCCCATGACCAAGGCTTAGCTTGGTCGAGGATTTTGAAAACAGCACTACCATAATTCACCAAACATTTCTCATTTAAAAATGATCTAGCAAGAACAGGGTCAATTTTCTCCCAAAGTTTCATTTGGTAATGTCTGAAGTCCTTTTTGGTTGTCATAACATGGGAGAGAACGCCACAGGGATCTAGAAAGTAGAATATAAGAATGCTACTATACACACTAAAATGTACATATTCTTCCCTCAAAACAAAGAACTAGTCCACTCAATTGTTTACAGAGACAAACTTGAGAAACCCTAATCTAGAGGAAACTAAAAGATGGAAAATTATTGCTCTGGTTATTCACGAAAAGCCCCCCAAATCATAAATAACATGTGAGTGAATACATAGGAATGTTTGAAGAATATTACATTTTATATAACATATTTTGTCCTATGAACTAAAAATCACACTAATAAATATATCTATGTCTATACACACACCAAAACATATACAACAATAAATAGATATTTTTCGGCTACTGTGAAGACAGGCCCACTGGAGAGAGAAATTCAGGAAATCCTGCTCAAATCTTAGTCTCATGTTCTAAGTATGTCATGTCTTCAGCAGTGCTGCCCATACTCAGTCCCCAGTAGGCAACCAAGGTCACTTGGAGGGTCACTTGGACCAACCTGACCAATCACTCAAAAGATGTCACTGGCACTGGGGTTTTGATGGTCTGTGGTTCTTGTGGAGAGTGTTGTCAGCCCACATTTACCAAGCACTGTTGCTTATTTTTGGCTTTATTAAACAAACAAGGAAACAAAACAATATTGTTGATAGACTAGATTAGTGCTTATGACAATACCTTCACAATACAGTCATTTCTTTGTGCAGCTTTGAATTGGTGCCCAGTTGGAAGACTAAACTTCTGCCATATCAAATAAAGCCCAACATTTAGGAATGGTGACCATCTACCTACATCCAACCTAGTTCTCAGCAGACGAGGCGCCTTCCTGCTGCTGTATTTCCTTCATTCATTCGTCTGCGAATAGACGTTTCAGTCAATTCCATATTTTATTTGTTTGTTAGAAACAGTCCGACCTAAACATGAGAATGCAAAGCTCTGCAGTGCAGTGAGGTCATTTCCATTGAATGCCCAACACTGTTGGATCTTATGGTGGATCTGTTTAGTCTTTAGGGCTCTCTCCATAACATTTGCCATAATGATTACACTAATGTTTATCCCACTTCAGAGTGTACATCTCCACCAGTGTTCACTTGTAGGAACACTGTCGGCTTTGCATCTCCCTGATGGTCACTGATACCAGGCTTCAGTTTTCTCTGCCTTTAGACTCAGTTCCACTTTCTGCTATGTAGAATCCAGTAGGCTCATATGCTTCCTTGGTTCCCTCTTCCTCCTTTCCCATTCAGTCAAATACATCATGATGCCTGATGCCTCCCTGGGGAAGGTATATCAGGTAATGTTCCATCTATAGCTTTGTCTTCATATTTGATTTTATTTAGGCTATTCAAATTTTAAAAGCAAATGAATTATGCCCGAAGCACAGTTAGACAGTTAAACAGATATACATGTTATGACTAGAGAGAAGGAGGTCACACTACCCTCGCTCACAAAAATTATTAGAAGAACATCACTGGCTCATCAAATGAAAACTGATCCTTGCCTTTCATACTAACTCAGTTGTTCAAAGCTATGTGAAATTTCTCTTTAATTTTGATCACAGCTTCCTGGAACACTGTTTATGTATTCTCTAGAATTTAAATTTTCTTTCACTTGTCTGCTCACAGCTTTTTTCAGTATCTCAGTAATAACTGTGGCCATCTGCTCACAAGGACAATCAAATGGTAGGGTATATCTCAAGACCATGCAACAGTATTTTTCTTGTGGAGAAATTTTGGATTCAGTGGCTCTGGATGGAAGTCTGAGTTCTGGTGGTGCTGCTGCTCTGAGACCACACTCGACGTCGATTCTAAGATGGCTCATGAGTTTTCCTAATTCCTGGCATTCCCCGATATCCTTAAGTGCAGTTAGCTTATATGTGAATATAAGTATTTAAATTTTGTATGCTTAAAATCTTGGTTCTATATTTTATTTTGCTTTGTTTTGTTTTTACGAGAGCGAACATGAGGAAAGTTGATGGGTAAGCAAGGGAGGACCTGGGGGAGGGGTGTGAAGGAAATTAGAATAGTCAAAGAACACTTTACAAAGTTCTCAAGAAATAAACAAGCATATTTAAACCATAACAATTTCATATGTAGCCAATATTAGCAGTAATTGCAATGGGAAATGTGATTATAGAGATATAGAAAAGTAATCTTTTACTTTCCCTGTGAGTTTTTTTAAGTTGCAGTATGTGTTTGGTGAATAAGTGCAGAGAAATTAGCCTTCAGGTAGCTCACACAGCAGGTCCGTTACAGCCCAGTTCTGGAGGGCAGGAGTCTAGAATCAAGGTCTCAGTGGGATTGGTTTCTGTTCTTGATCCTGAGAGAGAATTTGTACATTCCAGCCTGCCGGTTGGCTTCATGGGCACCTTGGCTTATGGATCCAACACTGTGTGTTTGCAATCTCATCCACACAGCACCCCAACAGTGGGAGTGTCTCTGTGTCCATCTTCTCATCCACACAGCACCCCAACAGTGGGAGTGTCTCTGTGTCCGTATCTCATCCACACAGCACCCCAACAGTGGGAGTGTCTCTGTGTCCATCTTCTCATCCACACAGCACCCCAACAGTGGGGGTGTCTCTGTATCCATGTTCCCACTTTTACATGAGGACTATCGTCAAATTGGAGGAGAAAGTAATTGCCATCCAGGATGATCTCAAGTGAAAAGTCACATCTACAATGATATATTACTAGGTAAATCTCCCTGTGAGACAGGACTTATGAAATATCATACTAATGTAAGAGGAATAAAAGTAAAACATAATAAATGACCAGTCAGAACATACAGGTTTTCTCTGGAAGCATGACTGCTCATTTCACTGCTCATACAATCCAGAATCCTCTAAAATTGAACAGATGGAATGTAGACTAATATTCCTCCTTAGCTAATTTGATCAGATTCGGAGCTGAAGAGAAAACTAACAAAACACGTGTTTGGGTGAGAAGAAACAAGGCAGATAATGCCTGTTCACTTATGCATGCCAAAAAGAAGGCAGCCATCCTGCCTCGACCCCCTAAGTGCTGGGGTTATGGGGTGTGCCTCCTGATTTTATTTTGTTTGTAAATTCTTTATTCTCACTATTCTGTCATCTTTTTTTTTAATTCAAGATTTCCTGACAGAAAAAGAAAATAGAACCATAGATGGAGCCTGTGCTTGTTTGGGATATTCATGTTGAATGAAGAGGGCCTTCCAGCCTTAGAAAGGCCCAGGAAGGACTGTAGATTCTCTGCCGAAATTTCTTTTCTTCTCTAGATCATCAGTCGCTCATAAGAGGGACCTTGCAATCACAGCTACCTCAGCGTACACTGAAGCACTGTGACATTGCTGGCATGCACAACACACACACACACACAGAGATGCCATCCCACACTATCAACTAGGCCCATGCATTCACAAAGTACATGTAATCCATAGCCATTAAATAAAAAATGATTTTATCACACCAATATGTATTACAAAACAATAATATGCATTGTTCATACACTTGCACATTAACTTTACAAATATATATTTGTATTCAGTACCTTAATTACATATTTATTAACAAACTTCATACATATCAACATGTATTAAATATGAACAAACTTTCAAATTTTACATATACCCTCAGATTAATTAAACAATGAGTGTATACAATTGCTCACACTCTTGTAATCATACCACAACTCTTGCACATGCATTCTAACCTCAAGTCTTTATGTTCACTTGCACAGAGGATACAGGGAAGTTAGGAGTTAACACCATCTTTGGAACATAGTCTCAGAGGAAGCCAAGATGAGAATGAAGCAATGAGCCTTAGAAATGGAGACGGAATTATCAAAGGGAAGAGAGAACAAGGCGTGTTCCTTCAAATAAACCCTAATTTAAGATCTCTGCCAAAAGCTGGACCCCAGGGGCTTGTTAGAACTGCTTGTAGTCATGCTCAGCTTAGTTAATAAAAGAAAAGTCTTTAGGGTAAGTGCTTTTTGTGCCATAGGCATATCTGCCCTTTCCAGAGAGCAGTGGGACTCACAGAGTCTCCATGACACTAGAAGGCAAAGTTATGAACTCTACATTCCTGGGACCTTGAGTTCCAGAGGCGTGAGTGCCAAACAGCGCTAGGTTGGGAAGAATGGACCACGATCCCACTGTGCTCTGCAGCGAGACCCAAAAGGTAGGAAGACTACACCAGACACAACCCCGCCTGAAAGAAGCTTACACGCTCAGTTATTAAAACTTTACCCGAAAGATTAGATAATTTAAAGTGAGAAAAAAAAAGCTCTCATCTCTCTGAAGCTATTCAGTAACAAGACCTTGTCCAGTTTTTTCTGTCACCTCTTAACTAACTTCAGTAGCAGTTTTGACTGATGGACACAAGAATTTCCCTGCATGGGTGAAGTGAAGAATATCCAACAGAGCCAACAGGTACCTTGGATTCAACCCACATTCACTGATACAAGTTAAGCTATCCTCAACTGGGGGTCATAGTTCTTATAATTAAATTTCTACCACCAAATTCTACACATATTTTACAAGTTAGATTTTATGTGGAGAATTTAAAAGCTGAGTCAGAAACCCACAGTGTGATCATGCTAGCAATAATGATCCCAAATAGATGACTCAATTATACCAAGACACATTATGATAGTAAGAAATCTATTGTATTATAAAATAAAAGAATATATTTAATAACAACTTAGAGAAAGAAAGGGTATTTGCGACAGTAAATTATGTTGTTCTTTTTTTCTACATTTCAGAAAATGTATATTCTGATCCTTAAAGCTAATAGTAATTTGGTAAATTGTGTTTCCATGTTGAATGTTTCTCACAGTGAACATAATGGCAAGATGTGTCAAATTCCTGTTTACTGTCCATGAAATGTCTTTGATTTTTGTCTTTGCTTTTTAAGTATGTGTGAGGGAGACAGGCAAAGGAATTTACAATAGTGAAGGAACTGAATTCTATAATACTCAGAGGGTGAAGCATGGTGAAGAAACAGAGGCACGTGTGAATAAAAAGCAATGAGCTACATCACTTCAGGCTGCAAAGTTGTTTGTATTAATATTTAAAGTTTTGGATAACACCCCGATAGAATCATTCAAAAGATTTATAATCAATAACATTCATTACACTGCTGTTATCCACAGAGAACATATTACCTTCACTGCTGAGAAAACAGTAGCTATCTTCCCATGGTGGCTTCAAGGAACAGCTCTTCCCATCCTCCATTCTTCATCTTGCTTGGAATCCCAGGGCTGGAGAATTATCAATTTTGGGTTGCCTTTCTATTCTGTGTCATGTATATTGTGGCAGTAACTGGAAACATCATCATCCTACACATAATCCGGATTGACCACACACTACATGAGCCCATGTACCTCTTCCTGGCCTTGCTGGCTATCACTGACCTGGTCCTATCCTCCTCCACACAACCTAAAATGCTGGCCATACTCTGGTTTCATGATCATATGATTGAATACCATGCCTGCCTCAGTCAGGTGTTCTTCATACATGCCTTTTCTTCTGTGGAGTCTGGGGTGCTCATGGCTATGGCCTTGGACCGCTACGTGGCCATCTGCTTCCCACTCCGACATTCCAGCATCCTGACCACATCTGTAGTCATCAAACTGGGGACAGCTGTGATGGTCAGAGGGCTGCTGTGGGTGAGCCCCTTTTGCTTCATGATCTCCAGGATTCCCTTCTGCCCCAACAAGGTCATTCCCCAGTCCTACTGTGAGCACATGGCTGTGCTCAAGTTGGTGTGCGCCGATACCAAAATCAATCGTGGATATGGGCTCTTTGTGGCTTTCTCAGTGGTTGGCTTTGACATAATTGTCATCAGTGTATCTTATGTGATGATTCTGAGAGCTGTGCTGAGGTTGCCCTCAGGTGAAGCCCGCCTCAAAGCTTTTGGTACATGTGCTTCCCATGTCTGTGTTATCTTGGCTTTCTATATCCCAGCCCTTTTCACCTTCCTCACCCACCGCTTTGGCCACCATGTCCCCCGAGTTGTGCACATCATGTTTGCTAATGTCTATCTGCTGGTTCCTCCCATGCTCAACCCCATCATCTATGGAGTCAGAACCAAACAGATCAGGGACAGGGTAACCCGAGGAGTATGTAGAAAAGACCCCTGATCCAAGGAATCCAGTAGCCCCAGGTAAATGATCAAATGGCATAATCGACAAACATTGATAAGTCATTATACATTTACAAGGTATCTGGCATCCCTCCAGAAGATAACTTTCAAGTTATCAAGAATGAGAGTTTGGTGACCTTTTATGAATGATACATATTTATTTAACCTTTTATTGTCATAAGAAAAACAAATATGATTTTTTCCTATATTAAAGCACTAAATACTTTAAAAGAATGCTGTTTTCTGTAGATTATTAAAGTTGAAAACAATTTGACAGTTTGACTAGAGATTAAAAATCTTTCTTAAACAGATAACAATTCATACATTTTCCCCATCTTGGAATCTCTTTATAGAATTTTTTTTCAAAACTAAAATATATCTAAAAAGCCTATGTAAAGTCATTATTTATATCAATAAATATAAAACCAGGTAAAACAAAGAGCAAGTGAGTGTTGTGTGTCTCTTAACTATGCTGTCACAATTATACAAAGATGTGAAATTCATCAATATGTAACACTCAACAACAATGATGACAAAAACTACCTGGAAGTCTTGAAGGCCTTTGAGAAACTGAGAATGTATGCAGAGGGAAAGTTTTGATAAATTCAATGGAATGTTATTAATGGCCACAGGGGGAAATATATCATTGTAGGTTTCTAGTTTTATTCTTTAAAAAACAGTGTGTTTTATTTTGTTTGGTTAAATGCTTCATTCTGCATACTAAAGGGACACTTACACCCTAATTTTTAATAATTGTCCTTAACTGATAGAGCTGATGGTAGTAGGAGAGAAAAATATCTTAACTCAACAAACACATGCAAAAAAGTTGATGCCAAAAACTATGGGAAAGTCTTTAATGGTGCCTGAGTACAAGGGATGACATAATTCATTAAGAAGCACAATAATTAGCAAACTTTCTGACAATATTGTTACCAAATCTCAACTTATTGAGACTTCAACAATGAGAATTAAGTGAACTGAAAATTTGATCTCTCATATCTAAAATCTACTAAATCTCAGAGAAAAATGAATTTCAGAATGAAGAACAGATTCTTTGGAAAATAAGGTTTAAGTTCAGAAGAAAGTCTTTAAAATTTTGATCACACAATTAAATGTTAATTTCTTTCAAAATTATCATCTTAGAGTATTTTAAAGCATGCTTTCTTTGGGTCATTGCACAGGAATAGTTGAGCTTTCTCCCCTACCAATGGTAACGGAATATTTTTTTCAGAACACCCTTGAGGACTGGTGAAGTGTTTTCTAGTAAAGTCTTTCCTCTGATCAATAATGGAGAGGAGGCAGATAAAACACGCAGCTTTTGGATCCATTAAAGACTTTGCAAACATATGGGGGAAACTATTAAATTCAATACTGTGTGCTTGAACTAGGAAGCCATTTTCACCAAACTGAGAGGCAAACATTTCTGTGGGTAAAATGTCTCAGCACTGTACACTATAGCTCCAACCTACTCACAGACAAATGTTTTTTTATGGTGGAGTTTAGAAACACTTGGAAATCCACTGATGGTAGCTTCTACTTCTAAATATGAACCATTTTTCTGACTTCCTCACCCCAGTGATAAAGTATAATTTAAAATATTAAAACAAAGGTAAAACTATAAAGTTTGTAAAACACATATATTCAAAGTCAATGCATTGCCTCTCCCCTGGCAATTCTCTCACTTTCACTTTTCATAAGTATGTTCATTTGTGTGTGTGCAAATGCACCTCTCTGTGAAAATGTATGCACATGTGTAGACATGTGTGTGGATACCACAGAACCATGACTGTAATTCTTTTAGATACCAGTCTCCGTTTTCATTTCTCCTTATGACAGGATTTTTCTTTTTATTAATTAATTCTATACATTTGTTTTGCATCACAACCACAGTTTCCCTTCCCACCTCTCCTCCCTTTCCTCCCCCTCTACCTCCCTCTATCCGCTCCTCCCCTTTACCCTCCCTCTCTGCCCCTCTACCCTCCCTCTCCTCCCCCTCTACCTCCCTCTATCCACTCCTCCTCTGTTTCTGTTCAGCAAAGGGCAGGCCTCGCATGGGTGTCAACACAGCACAACATATCAAGCTGAGGTAAGACTAAGTTTCTCCCTTTGTATTAAGGCTGGGCTTTGTATTAAGGCTGTATAACCTAGTATGGGGAACAGGTTTCCAAAAGCCAGCTTAAGAGTTTGGGATAGGCCCTGAACCCACTGATAGGAGTCCCACAAATAAACCAAGATCAACAATGTGACAGGGTTTTGAGAGGCTCTAACTCTTTATATAGCCTAGGCTGACTATCCTAGGAACCACTTGTCTCGATATCCCTGGGTTTGGAATACAAAAGCATGCTACTATGCCTAGCTTTTTTATTTATTTTATTTCCTTTTATATGTCTTTCTTTTATGCATGAGAGTATTTTACCTTCATGTATGTCTGTGCACCACATACATAGAAGAGGGCTTTGGATCCCCTGGAACTAGAGTACAAGATTAAGCCACCCAAAGTCCCGGCATGAATGGGGGAGGGACTCATGAAGTTCCACCCCTAGCTGAGAAGCTACTGTCAATCAATGCCTACTAAGGAAGGAGGAGTAAATTTTCTTCAGGGATGCAGCCCTTGAAAGGCTATTCTTGCTCCAGTAGATGGTTCTATAGTCATGCAATAGTAGTATCACTAAATGGACACAGTAGGCTTAAAAGAAAATATAAGAACACATAGGGTTGAGAGGGAAAGTAGTAGGGAGAATAGGGGAGAAACTGAACGGGAGGAAATGGGGCTGTATTTGATAAAAACACAGTTATATGCATTGCAAAATTCTCAAACAATAAAATGTATCAGATTAATAATATCAAAACAACAAAAAAGGCCAAGCATGGATTTCCATGACAGCAGGAGTAACGATTCAGATGTCTCAAGGTGATGCGACCAGATCTGTATACCCACATGCTTCGAGTTTATCTCATTATCACTGATTTCTAGAGCATCAGTAACAAATCATTTTGCCTCATCTTCCAATCACTGTTGTAGCAATCATACCTCCATGGTTAATTTCAACTGCCAGTGTGATTACATTAAGACATGATAGTCATGAGGGATATTAGTGGGGCATGTTTTGAGTGTGCCTATGATGGTGTTTCCATAATTGAAGGATAAGGTTTCCATAATCTGGATAACCATATCTTATTGACCGGGACGCTGGAGTAAAGGGGGCTAGGAAGCTGACTCAGTGGCAGCATTCACCTTTCTCTGCTTCCTGGCTGTGGTCTTGATGTAACCAATTACCTCACACTTCTTCCATAATGCCTTCCCTAGTGATGGTTACTCTCACCAGAACCATGAGTAAATAAAACTTCAAGTTGATTCTTGTCAGGTGTTTGGTCACAGCAACAAGAAAAGTAACTAACACACATACGACAATCATCATCTGGATAAGCTCTGGAGAACATGAGAAGACCTCATGATATACCAGCACCGCGCACTGTTGTGGGCATGAGACACCCACTGTCGCTGCTTAGCACTCATTCATGATTCATCCAGATGTGTGGAGGAAATTGGGGAGCTAGGAGGTAAACTTTCGTCATGGAGAAATACGGTCTGACTGGTAAATCACTCCCTTTTTAATTTCCTAGGTAGACAATCATCAAACATATTTGATAAATAGGCACACATAGTTATGCAAGATTAGGCAATATGTATTCATAATAGTGCCTGGCTCATTTTGATTTGCCAATTCTCAGTTACACATTCCTTTTGTCTGTTCTATGACAATGGTGTGGACACAGTAACTTGTTTTTCTTTTACCATCTGGTCCAGTGTTAGTTCTTGTCAGTTGATGGTAATGAAGGAACACAGGGAGAAAGAGAGTTCTCCACACAGTTTCTTTGTAACTGGCTAGGATGCTGTTAAAAGATAAGCTTTGGATCCAGTTGATGATCCTGTACTGTTTTTCCAGAAATATTTCCAGCAGTGCACAGATCTCGTCAATGCTGAACCACCCACATTCTTCTCCACCTGTCCTCTGTGACACCAATGGCTAAAGCAGAAGACCCACGTACATAGTGAGCAGCACTCTGGCTAAGGAAGCTCCTGCTCCTACGCTGGCCTGGGTATGCGCATGCACCTTAAAGGCTCCATATAACTAAGAGTCTGGAAAGCTGAGCACACAGCCTCATGCTGAGAAGATGGCCTGTCAGCAGCCCTCTGAGACACGGGGGAATAAGCATGTAGAGCACCCTTCTCCCGGTAGCATCTTTGTATGGAAGGGCTTTTCTGGCAGTAGGAAGGGCAGATATTTTTTCAAGTGTCAAAAATAAGGTACCTCCACGACTTCATAGACATAAAAGAATGAAAGAAAGGCTTAACCTTGGCAGTTCCATTTCAGCACTCTTTGTTCTTCGTATCTATTTTCTCTAGATTATGTACAGTTCTGGTTAATTTTCTTATTCACCCATTTCCTCACTACTTTGCTTTCATATTAATGATTATTTATAACAATTTATACCTGTTCAAATTGTTGTGTGGTTTCTATCTTCAAACTGGACTCTGACATGGCATCTAACATGACATCTTAAGTCTTAGCTTCTATTTGACATGAGTCTTCTCCCATTCAGGCCCTACAGTCATATTATTACTACCATAAGCAATTTGTAACTTAGATTCTATTTCCTGTGCTCAGAGGCTGAATATAATATTTGGACTGAAAGGGCAGGCTTGATTAGGAAGACTCTCACTCATAATTGACCTGGCAAATTTCAGCTAAAAGACAAGAAATGTATTATATGGTGACTATGACTCTTGTATGTTGCCTTCCAATTTTACCTGCAAATAATAGCTCTTAAAATTATGGAACTTGCTCTCAGCACAGAAAACTCGAGAAAAAAAAAAAGAAGGCTAATTAGACTTTCCAAATGAAAATCCAGTTAAAGGGACTCCTTTGGTAGGAGAAAAAACTACACATGTAGATCAAACAATGCAAATTCTCAGAGAAATGATTTAAGGGAAAGGGAGCCGGAACTATTTGACAAACAGCTGAATGATCTTTAGAGGAAGATCTGATAAAGTGTCACCACTGCAAAAGAGTAAAATGATAGAAAATATTGCATAATTCTTGCTCCTGAAAGAGTTACTGAACTGTCCACTTTTGATTATATAGCCTCCAAATATTTAAATCTTCCAATGTCGCATGACAATAAATATATCCTTCTTATTTTCTATCAGAAATTTAGCTTTTCCTATTCTAGGACACACTAAAATCAAACCTCAACATTGTACCTCACACATGACATCTTTCCTCCAGAAGAATTGCCCAAGCAGTTCTCATTGCACCCTGGCCAATCACAGCTTAGGTCTCATCAAAGCTTGTACAAGCAAGGAAGTTTTATTAGTATCTCAGGAGAAAATAAGCTGTCTACTGAACGTACTAGAAAAAAGAATGAAACACAAAACAAACAAACAAACAAAAACCCCTACCTACTTGCATTTACTGAAACCGAATGTTTCTTAAACACCAAAATGTTACGTCATTACAGTCTCTTACTCCTGTACATAGAATGAACCAACTGAATATGAGTCCTGGCCTATGTGACATAAATTGAAATGCCAATATCAGTATAAGATAAAATTATTCAATGTTTTACCCAAATATATGTGCCCATATATAAATACAGTTAAATTTTAAACAAAGGAATATTTGGACCCTTGGATGACTCTTACGTATAAACTTTAATTTCTCACAATATAAGCACCTAAATAAACTATCATTTTTAATAAAATTGTTAAAAGCAAATGATTAATAGAAACCTGGAAAATTTTTTTATTTGATAGTAAACCCAATGACTTTTCAAATCTACTGTAATTAATCTTCGCTGCTTAAGCATACAACTGGGATTAATATAAGTAGCATCCGAGAAAAATCTCAGATTTTATCTAGATCTATATTTTCTTAGCATATAATAAAAGACAAGACAAATTCACTGAACATGACTCAAATTCAAATTGCTCACATTTATTTTAGGATTTAACCAATAATGTAGTAATTTAGGAAGCAGTGAGAAAACCAAAAGTTTTCAGTAAAACATATAAGACTGATTGAAATAGAAAAATAGAACAACTGACTCATCTACAATTTCACATATTAAATTCATTTTTTAATTGTATGGAGAATCTGAATTATTACTTTACACAATTAATAGCACCACTTATTTATAAATATGAGTAGTTTTTAACCTACATTAGCTCATGTTATATTAAATCATAATTTAAATGGCATTAATACAAGTTTACTGACAAAGAAACTGAGTAGGCAAATATCATACCACCTAGAAGTTTCATAGCTTGACATCTTGAAAGTATGTTTGGTACTTTGAGTAAAATTACCTCATTTTATAAAATCATTTATTTGTAAATGTTCTCTTCTACTGAGATCATTATTGGTTACATCTGGCTTTGTTTCTGAGGTAAAATTTGATAATAACCTTTCGAATCTGCTTTGTCTTCACACTGTAAATGATAGGGTTGAGCACAGGAGGGATGAGCAGGAAGACATTGGCCATGATGGTGTAGACAAAGGCAGGTGCTGAACGTCCATAGCTGAACAAGAGACAAGCTGACGAGAGGGTTGTAGAAGATGGCGACAGCACTGATGTGGGATATGCATGTGTTGAAGGCTTTTTGTCGCTCATCTGAGGAAGCAATGCGGAGCACAGATCGAATGATCAGTACGTAGGAGAACAAGATACAAGGGCAGTCGAACCCTGTAGTTGAGAACAATGCAAACAGACCAAGAATGCTATTGATTCTGTTGTCTGTACACGAGAGCTGAATGAGATCAACATGGTAGCAGTAAGAATGTGAAAGAACCGAAGCTCTGCAGAAGGACAGCCTCTTGACAAAGAGCACAACTGGCAACATGACAGCAGCATTCCTTATCAGTACGGTTACACCAATCTGTGCGATCCTGGCACTGGTCAGAATGGTGGTATATCTTAGCGGATCACAGATGGCCACAAAACGATCCAAGGCCATGGCCAGAAGAACCCCAGACTCCATGAAAGTAAACCCATGGAGAAAGAACATCTGGGCAATGCAAGCATTTAAGCTGATCTCGTGCATCAAACCAGAGGACACCAAGTGTAGTGGAAAGTGTGCACAGAGACAGGCTTAGGTCTGTGACTGAAAGCATAGAGAGGAAATAGTACATCGGCTCATGAAGGCTGTGCTCATGAAGGATCACCAGCGGGATCATGCCGTTCCCAAAGAGGGCAATTACATACAGGAGACAAAAGGGAATGGAGATCCAGACCTGAGCTGCTCTCAGACCCGGGATACCAGTGAGGAGAAACGTTGGAGGCTGGGAATTGGTATTATTGAGGATGAGCATAGTGGAGGCTGGGAAGAGAAGGGTAATTAGATAAGTGGATGTAACAATTCATATACAGCTTATCACATAAATATCTCTCTGGTGCTTAGCCAATACTGCTAATTATTAAATAATTTTTATATTTACTGATGTCCTGGAACTGTAGGCTTCTCTCCCACCACATGTATTTTGCAGATAAAGCAATTATATCTCAGAAGTTGAAGCATTAAATAATTGCACTACTACCTTGACAAATCTCTGCCTGACTCTTGAGAAAAAATACTTAGAGAAAAATAAGAAATAGAGAAAATGGCATGACAGCAGAATATAAGGAAAGACAAAGGAAGAGAAGGAGAAAGAGGAAGAAATGGGGAAGAAGGGGGAAAAGGGAAGAGAAGGAGAAAGGGAGAAAGACATCCTTGACCTTATTTTTAACATGGTAAATTAAAGACTGTGTTATAACAAATAATGACACGGTATATTTTTGGAATCCAGAGAAATGTTGTCCCCAGAACATATACAAAGTGGAAGAGGATATTGTTTTATTATCTGTATTTATCCAATTATCATAACTGTTCAATGAAGTAAAATTTCTCTTCTCCTTCTCTCATACATACGTAAAGGGTGGGGAACTAAGTAATTCTCCCCAAAGTATACAATTAGGCAAGAGAATGGATGCACTTTCTTTATCTGATACTAATGCCTTCCACTCCTTATATGTCAGAAATGCATGGGAGGAGTCTATCTGCCATCTGAGATGACAAAGCTACAGATGAGTTCTTTTCAGATGAGACACACTGCAGTCACTATGCTTCCTTAGGTGTAGATTTGTATGTGCCAAATGTAACTCCAGATAAGTTGTGCAGGTGTGAAACTCTTTAGTTTTTCTGGGAAGTGACCTCAGTATTGATGCTCCATCTTGTGCCAAGAGATTCAAGCTACACTTTCAACAGAAGCCAGTGAATCCAGTGGCTCATTTTAGTGACCATCGAATTTTTAGTGTGTACTGTTAAAGATTCTTCATAGAAAATTTCTCTCCCCATCCTCTGAGGAAACTAGTCTCTATTGGCTATTTCAAGACAATAGAGTCCTTCTTCCTTTTTGTTTTGCTTTTGTTTTCCCCAAACAAACCCGTTTTGCAGCTTTACCTACATTTTTTTTTTGATATCCATTCTCTGCCTATTGTCAAGGCACTAAAAATGTACCTTGCCCATTTTCCTAACTTCCATTTCATCTACAGAAAGAAAAAGTTCAAGTAAATATTGAAATCTGAATTCTGGTTGCCAGAATCTAAACATGGAAATAAAAGTTCTTTGAGTAAAATCTACATGGTTTCTCATAAGTAGAAGTACTAACATGTTACGGATTTCATCATTCTATCATAATTAATAACTTCCCTCTCTAGTGTTCATCTCCATATAAATTTATTACATATACTAGAATCTTAAATTATTATTTTCAGAGAAATGCCCCAGCTTTTAAAAATATTACTGTTGTGTTTCATTTATTTAACTGGCACCATTTCTAATCAATTATCAAAATACTTTTATTCAAACTTTAATATTTCTTTCTGTATCTACCCCAGCTTTCATTGAATACAGTATCTCTTATAAATTTTCATAGAGTCTAACATAAACTACTAAGTTTACTTACAAAAAATTACAATTTGCTGTTTTCTCAGGATAATACTAAGATATTGGTGTAAGATAGAATGCTCCAAAGCAGTATTTTATCGATACCAGAAAAAGTAAGTGATTCAGGAAAATTATCTTTTAAACTGGGTAACTGTAAGAAAACTACATACCAGCATGTAAGTCTAATGATATCCTAGTGAATATGCATTTATTAGAAAAGAAATATTATTCTAGTTGTCAACACAAAAAATTAGGAAACTATTAAATAGACATCAAAACAACTAGTCAATAAATATAAAATGTTGAAATAAAGTCATTAACAATAAATCCAATATTAGGTGAACCTTTAAAAAACTCATCCAAAATTCAGCTGTGGTGGCACACGCCTTTAATCCCGGCACTCAGGCATGTAGATCTCTGTGAGTTCAAGGCCAGCCTGGTCTACGGACTAAATGCCAGGACAGCCAGAACTACACAGGGAAAGAGCCTATCTAAAATAAAATAAAAAGGAAAAAAGAAAAGCGCAAAAAAGCCAAATAAAAAACTCATCCAGAAAAGTAATGTAAAAGATAATAAAAACAATAAATATGATTAAATAAATGTACCTTTAAAATGATGGAATAGTATATATAAAAGTATATGTATATATACATAACTATAATATTATAAAATAGTTATTTTCATAAGAAGCATCAGTTTTCAAACTGATACAGCCACTGAAATGGCAGAGAAAATGAAAGAAACAATATAAAACTATAGCTCGGTGAGCATCAGATAAATCCAATATCTGGGGAAGATAGGCCACTAATTTGCAATAAACTAAATTTTGTCTAATTGAGAGAGTTAGACACAGAAAGCCATGTTAAATACAGTATCTATACCCAAACTAGATCGGAGGTAGAGCTAAACCTGCTGGAGAGCGTACTTCCTGACGAAGGAAAGAGCTACAGAAATGACTCCAATCCCAAAGCTAAATCAAAAGTGAAAAACAAAAATACATGGAGAATGTCACTTTTAGACTGCCTTGAGTCACAATGATTGTTGACTTTCCCTTTCTTTGATGTTGTCTCCTGGAAAGAAACTTGCCTGCTCCAACACCACCACAGGCTGTCCTCTTCCACCTACCAACTCTGGTCTTTCTGCTCTAAACACCCCTCCCACTCCAGTGCCTCTTTGCTTAGCTTTGTCCCTTTGTCCCACCCTCCAGTTAGACCTCAGCTCTCTACTTCATGGGCCTTGTTGTAAGGGTCTTAGTATCTTACCTGGCCCTAGTGTTTTACCAACAAAAGGACCGTTGCACTTTCCACACGTATGTACTGGTTGCTCTAGCGCTTCATGGACCTGACCCTCTAAGAAGTATCCCAGCATGTTCTTCAAGCCTTCTGCCAAAAATCCCATGGGACTCCAAAAAGGGGTGACAAGGAAGATTACCCAGGAGGCTACTCACACTGCACTAAGCAGGTCAAAATGCTTGTTTGCTTCTGCCTCTCATTTACCATCTTCATAATATGTTTAAATATAAATGTTCTTTATTTTTCCATTATCTTTAGATTATAATTTTTGATAAATGCCGAGAATGAGCCATCATGAACTTCCCTCCTTCCCTTTTCTATTCTTACTCAAATTGAACTACCACACCATAATGCTTTTCTCAACAATACATACAAACTAATACATATATTCGTAGTTACTACTTCATGTTGGTGTTTAAGTTATTCAAGTTTGAAAAGTAATTAACTTCGGACTGGAATACAATTAAATTTCAGTGGCTACAGAGGTTCAGCATGTCATGCCCACTTGTAATCCCAGTCATTTGGGAGAAGTCAGGATAATTAGGGTCTGAGTTCATCCTTAGTTACATACTCAATCCAAGGACAGTGTGGGTTACAGAAGACCCTTCTTTAGAAAAATGAATTTTAAATATACAATAATGACTAAAACAGAATTAACCTTGTGTCTAAGAAAGAATGACTCAAGTCATCCAGTAATGAGAAGAAAGCTAACTCTCTTAACAGTGGCTCAATTGTTCATTGTTATGTAAATTTTAATTTATTTTAGACCATGTTTTCCTGAAGCAAATTTTTCCTTAGAAATTCAAATTATAGCTACAAAAGGATAAGTTTTCTTCATTACATCATTATTTATTTATGGCTATTAGTTTATAAAAAATTAAATCTTTGAAAATCATGACTTGAATATCAATGTCCATATCTTGTTAATATAAAAAACACCATTCAGAGTCAGAAGTGGAAAATGTGTTCTGAGTTTCTGACATCTCTCCAGCTCTGAGGTCACACCATATGCAAGACTATAACACACTGCAGATTTCATGCCACACCAATTTCACTCCTGTATGTACACTGGGAGGTCTCTGAGTCCATGCACTTCTACTTACTCATCATGGGTTCAAAGTATTGAAGGCTTGTCTATTCATTGCAGCACCTGCTCCAGACTTTAAATTGTTTCAGAGGAAAAATGCACTGCATTCTTGCTGGTATAAACCCTCCATTTTTCTGTTATATTTAGACTTAGATTGAAAATATAAGGATCTATGCCACAAATGATTTTACCTAAGAATATTCTAAGTTCATGTCAATATATTGGACATAACTACCGGCCCTCTTGATGACTACAGATCAAGTAGTCTTACCCACTAAATTAAATTAAGCCACAAATACATTCAAGCAAGTTATTTAAAATGTCACACAGTGTTATATCTAGGGACATATCTATCTCAGGTCTTCTTTTCCATTCTTAGTACATGTGGATGTTCACTTGAGAAAATTTTAAAATAATAGGCTTAATCTGTGACTTACAGATTTTTATGTACATTACAGATGTACATTGTTACCTCATTTTAATTTGTTTTTATTTTTCTAGTGAGTAAGCATGTTTGCACATTTCATCTCCAAAGTGGCCTTTCACCTACCTCTCTTTGTGAAATTCTTGTTTAAACAAGTTGCTAATGACTTTAATAAGTTTTCTTCTTTTCTATAAATAGATAGATCATGGGGCATTCTCTGTCAGATAATTTCATTAAGAATATTCTCACCATGTTTTGCATTTTTATTTTTATAATTGAACATTTTTTCTCTTGTTGAAGTCTATTGTTGGTTCTCTTTTTTCTTGTCATAGTTAGTGCCTTTGGTGTTCTTAAGAATTCCTTTCAGAGAGCCCTGCCTCAGGCAGTGAGTGGGAGCAGGTGCAGAGATCCACAACCAAACATGAGGCAGAGAGAGCCCAAACTGGAGATCTCCACAGGGTTCCTCCCCTCAGAGCTCAGGAATCCTCTCAAAAGAGGGGGAAATAGATTTGTAAGAGCCAGAGGGGTCAAGGACATAAGGACAACATGGCCCACAGAATCAACTAAGCAGGACCCATATGGGCTCACAGAAACTGAAGTCACAATCATAAAGCCTGCATGGGTCTGTTCTATGTCTTCTGCAAATATGTTTGTTAGCTGATATTTTTTGTGGGACTCCTCTAACAGTGGGAGTGGGAGTGTCAACTGCTCTTGGGGGCGTATTGTTTCATGCAGTCTTATGTGCCCAGTCTTATTGTAACTTGTAAAATAATCTTTCTGTACACTGCGAATATGTATTACTCTTGTTGGTTAATAAAGTAACTGACTGGCCAATAGCTGAAAAGGATAAGATTAGGCAAGAAAACCAAACTGAGAATGCTGGGAGGAAGAAAGGTGGAGTCTGGAGTTGTGAGCTAGACATAGAGCAAGCAGGAGATAAACTTGCCATGCTAATAAAGATACCATCATGTGGCAGATAATAAATGAGTTACATCATAACTTAAAACATAAGAGCTAGTTAGTAATAAGCCTGAACTATTGACCAAGTATTTGTAGTTAATATTAAGCATCTGAGTTATTATTTGAGAGTAGCAGGACAGGAAAACTCTGCCTACAAAAATAAATTAGGTATAAGACTTTAGATGCACAAAGATAAGATAAATAATACAATATTTTCTCAAATTTTGTCAAACACAAATGGACTGGATATTGCAACTGTACTTAATAACTGTTTTTTGTATATAATTTTACTTTGTTAAAGTTTTTTTTTAAAAAAACTTACTTTTAATTGACAAAAATGGGTTTCTATTCATTTCTGTGTGGAATTATCCTTCTCCACACTGTGAAAATATGTTGTTGTCATTGTTAATAAAAAGCTGATTGAATGAGAGCCAGGCAGAGAGAATGTTGGGAAGAAGAAGAGTAAGTAGGGTCTGAAGGGTCTCAACACAGAGGAAGCAGGATGTGTACAAAATGAAGGAATAAGCCACGAGCCGCCTGGTAGAACTTAGATAAAAATATGGTTTAATTTAAATTGTAAGAGATATTTACTAACAAGCCTGAGCTATTGAGCAAGAATTTATAATTAATAATAACCCCTCTTTGTGGTTATTTGGGAACAACTGCCAGGACACAGAGAAACTCTGCCCACAGTTATGCTGTGGTTGGCTGATAGCACAGAAAAGCCTGCTCTTTTCTGAAGGGAAATGGAGGGGAGCATGTCTGGGGGACAGGGGAGGTGGGAGGAGAACTGGGATAAACAGAGGAAGGAGAAATTTCAGCCAGAAGTATATTATGAGAAAATACATTTTTAGAAAGGGGAATTCCTTTCTTTCTACAGGGTCCAAAAACATATGCACACCATTATTGCTTTAAGCAATAGTTTCAACTTTAGTTTTATGTTTTTATGTTTATTCTGTGTCTCATATAAATTTTTAATATTTAGATAAAAGTTGAAGTACATTCTTTAATATATGTTTTCAACATTTCTAACACTATTGCAATATCTGTTAATTGCATTGCCTCCTCTATTTATAATCAATTAATTTCACATTGAGGCTATTTCCACTTTATTATTTTTAATAATAAAATGACCTACTACCACAAATATAAGATCAATCATAATATATGGGACACTTGAGAAATTACATGATAGTCTCTGTCTAGAATAAAATCTCATAAAATTATACTTCACCAATCAGACTAATAGTTGAGGACCCAGTGCTAATGGATACATATACAAAAAAATTAACTCCCATACTTAAGTCTCAGGAAGCAGTGGAGAAGAGGAAAAAGAAGGGAGCCAGAGGATCAGAGTTAGCTGTGAGGCTGTGTCTCCCGGGAATGTGAGAAGCTACACGCATACAGTCTTCCATCATGACTGCCTAAACATGAGCTGAGCAAGAGCAGTAGACAGCCAGCGTGCACAGGGAGAAGCCTGGGAGATCGCATCCCTACACAAAGAACTGTAGGCAAACACGCAACGTGGAGAGATGGAAAAATAGTTTTCCCCAGGGAAAAGAACAGCAACCAGTTATCCAATACCAAACAAACATCGACCTTGAAAACATACATGTAACATTATACAGGCTGATTACATTTTATCTAGGAATGTATATGTATATACAAATATACTTGTGCATACAGTAACAATAGTGGGAGAAAAAAAAGTCCAGGCCGGGTAATGGTAGCACTCAAGAGGCAGAGGCAGGCAAATCTCTGTGAGTTCGAGGCCAGCCTGGTCTACAAGAGCTAGTTCCAGGACAGGCTCCAAAGCTACAATGAGAAAGCCTGTCTCAAAAAGAAAAGAAAAGGAAAGACAAAGAAAGAGCAGTCCATGAATTTGAAAGAGAGCAGCAGGGGTATATGGAATGTTTGTAGGGGGAAAAGGAAAGAAAAAATTAATTATATTATAAACTCAAATATAAGAGAAAAATAAAAAAGCAATTACCTAAAATTCTATCAGTTTAGATGTTTCATGGATGGTGAAGAAACTCATGAGACCACACCCCTCCCGAGAGTTATTGAAAATCCTGGTTGTTGGGGATGAGTGCCATTTCTCCGGTTGTGTGCCACGGATAAAGTGCTCTTGCCGCACCGCTGCCTCTCACCTGCACTCAGGAAGTGCTTATTAACCCCAGTGGGGCCGCTGACCAAGCTATATGAAAAGTAGGAAGAGACTCGTGACGTCCTCCAGTGTAAGAGGGAGAAAGGGGTAGGAGAACGGAGATTAAAATGACTAAAATTCATGTTCTAATGTAAGGGAATTAATAAACAATAAAAATTGCTATGAGTTCATACTATTATTTGTATGCTAAGCTTCATTAAAATAAAGTACAGACCTGCTTAAGGCTGCTTGGCTCAGGTGGATGAAAGCCACCCATAGGCCAGCCTGGGTCCACCCAGTGACATGTAGGCCCAGGTAGGAGAGTGTCCTTATGATGAGCAAATGTGTAGTGGAGAAACGGGAGAGAAAGACAAACAGAATGGTTCATGTGCTGTGGAAAGAAGCGGAATGGATGAAGCAAAGGCAATGAGGCACAGGCTGATATGGGTAGACTGCTTGCCACCCAGGGACATGGTAAAGTATGGGCCCACGATGCTACTAAGGGCCTGTCTGGGTCCTTGGTCCCACCGCAGCCAGGGTCTGTATTGACTTCCATGACCCATGTTGCCTTCAAAGGCCACAAGGATGCCCACCCAGCATCTGGGCTGCTGCCTGTAGCCATGCAGAAGTCAGAGGGCTGTGCCAGCACAGGGGCCTTACCGATCTAAGTGACCTTCACCCAGCCAGAGCCATGGTGATGTCCAGGACAGAACTGCAGCTGAGAGCCATGCCTACTGCAGTCAGGGTCGGAGTTAATCTTTTGGGCTCATATTACCACCAAAAGCCATGGGGATGCCCAGGGACTGGCTTGCCTCCTCAGGTCGTGTTGGTGTCCAAGAACCATGCTGCAGATGTCCCATGTTGATTTGGGTGGCCTGTGCTGCACCCGTAGCCATGGTGATCATTGAAGGCCATGTCTGGGTCCATGTTACCACAGCAACCAGGGTCTGTGTTTAACAATCATGGCCCATATTGTCACCAAAACATGTGTAGATGCCCCACTCCGAGCTGCCTCATGTCAGTGTCCAAGGATCCTGCTGCTGCTGGGGCCATGCCAATGTGGGTGACCTGCATTGGCACCCTAGGGTCATGATGACATCCGAGTCTGAAGTGCTGCCGAGGGCCATGTCTGTGTCTGTGGCCCTGCAGCAGCTAGGGTCTGTGTTGATGTCCACATCTCATGTTACCAAAGAGGGTCATAAGAACCATACATCATGAAATACGAGGGGCCAGACTGAGTCAGGCCTGCCCTTTGTTGGCCCTGGAAAAGCTGACCCTGCCTTTCACTGGTCACTGAAGCAAGAGAGCTGACCCCAACCCTCATGGCAGAGCTGCTCCCCTGTATTCTATGAAATGGCACTGCCCCGCTCATGGCCATGGGCATAGGAGAGCTGACTCTGCTCAGCACCTGAAGAGGCAGCCCCAGCACACGATCTGACCAACTCAACTGACACCCAGGCCCACATCTAAGGCCTTGGGTTGACCCACCTTAATATCAACCCTACCTATGACCTACTGGAACATATGAAGGGACTGGTTCTGCTCCACAGGAGCTCCGCCCCTGTCTCAGCAGCCATGGGATAGCTGAGAGCAGTTTCAGTGATGGTCCAGTGATGATGGTGTACCAGAAACCAGAGGCCTTGAACCAGACCAATGATTCATTGCAATGAACATTTGCAAGTAAAACTGATAGGCAAAGGGTGTATTGTATGGCACTTTGCAGCTCCCAGTGCCATTAAGATGAATGACGAGCAGCTGGAGAGGCAGCAAAGAAAGGAGCAAAGTGTTTCGAGGGTTTTGCTGGTTTGTTTGGTTAGTTTGGTTTTAATTTTAATTTTCATTTTTGGGGGGTGATGCCAGGATGAAGGGCAGATATGGAGGGACTGGAAAATGTACAGAATTGGTGTGCATGTTGCGAAATTCCCAAAGAATCAATCAAGAAATTATGTCGATAAAATTTCTTTAATGCTTAAAAATCTGTATAAAGGTATTGACACAATCATTGTTCTAGGCCGCTATGATAAAGGCTTACAAGCCTAGTGCCTTAATCGAAGAAATCCCTTTGTCACAGAACCAAAGGCCTCCAGTCCATTATCAATATGTTAGCAGATGTGGTTCATTTTTCTTGGTTTTGTGAGAGAATCACTTACCTTCTTCTCTTCTAGTATTCTGATGTTTGATGGAAACCTGTATTTATAGGGCAACACCTTGATCTCTGCCTTCTTATTCACAAAACATGTGTGTGTGTGTGTGTTTGTGTATGTGTGTGTGTGTTTGTGTGTGTGTATGTATGTGTGTGTATGTTTGTGTGTGTGTATATGTTTGTGTGTGTGTTTGTGTATGTGTGTGTGTGTATGTATGTGTGTGTGTATGTTTGTGTGTGTGTGTGTGTGTGTGGTTGGATAAGGACTTCCATCATCTTGCACTAGGGATTTATCATACTCGTGTGTGTGTGTGTGTGTGTGTGTGTGTGTGTGTGTGTGTGTGTGTGTTTAGATATGGGCTTCCGTCATCTTGCACTAGGGATTTATCATACTCTAGTGTGTGTGTGTGTGTGTGTGTGTTTAGATAGGGGCTTCCGTCATCTTGCACTAGGGATTTATCATACTCTACTAGAGTCTTATCTAACCACCATCAGCATTTTAGTCTTTTTAAAATAATGCCATAAACTTAGATCCATTTTAAGTATGCATCATGATATATTATTTCACACTATTAGAAATGTAATTAGGCTTTACTTACACAAATCCTGTGCATTCAGTAACCACGAAGTCAGTGAGTGAGGAAACTACATTAATTATATATCCTTAAATAGTTATCAGCACTTTCACATATATGCATGAACTGCCATATATGGGCTGCCCATGTACGCTTCAGCATTGCCAGGGCATAAATTTCATTCATTTCACATATATACATATATGCACATATCCATGCCAATGCCTTTCATGTTTATAGGCTACCTCTCATAGTCATGCATAAACATATGTGAAGCATAAGTGAGCTGTCATGTTGCACAGAATATGTCTAAAATGTGAGCTATAAATACTTTAAAAGAAAATGTAACTATAAACATAAGCTAATTTATGTAATCCCAACAACACAGCTTCTTGTACATTCATTTAATCATGTCTTTGTATTTCTGTACACAGACAAGAGAGGAAAGTTAGGGGTTAATGCTTCCAGATTTAGCTTCTAGTCTCAGAGGGAGTCATTGTAGTCACTGTGAATATGAGGCAGTAAATTTAGAAAGAGGGAAAGAACTGGTGCTTGGGGGAACAGACAGAACACGCAGTTCTTTAAATAGACCCTGACCTGAGGCCTCTACCGGAGACTGAATCCCAGGTGCTTGTCAGAACTTCTTTAGTTATAGTCAGCTTGTTCAAAGAGAAACCAGATCTCAGTGAGAGTTTTTCCTTTCACCTTCTCAAAAATCAGTGGGAAATGAGGATTCTTCAAGAATCTAGAAAGCAAAGTCATGTACCATATTTAAATTTCTGAGTTGATGGGAACACCTCATCTAGAAATCCAAGTCCACCAAGCCACGCTTTGAGATGGGAAGAAGAATCATGGCTTCCACTCTGTCAGGCCTAGGAAGGTAGGAAGCTGCCCTCCAGACAGAAGCTCTCCAGCAGCAGACTGATTCTGAACCTCCCATGTTCTACACTTAGGTTCAGATATTCCACAGTCAGAATCAAATTTTCACCACCCTTTCACTAATGTTTTACAAGCATATAACTTTATTTCAGAATATATTGTGTAGTATTATATAGTATGCAAATAATAGTTATTTCTGGTAAAAAATAGAAAAATATATCTTATAGAGGAGTAGAGGAACAATGGGTATTGAGCAAGAGGAAAATTATACGTTCTTTTCCACTTTTCTAAGGAATGCTCAACCGCATCTTTCAAACAAAGCAGATGATAAACTGTTCTCTTCATAATGAAATCACTTCACATGCAGCAAAAATAACCAAGGATCAATAAACTTCCTGTACATTAAACATAACTTGTATTCATAAATCTTCATGTGCTCAGTTACTAAGAATGAAATAGAAACAGAGGAAAATTTCCAAATGTCAGGGCAATAGATTCCATGGAACATGAAGGAAAAGTTCATGGAGAAAACAGACACGGGATGAGGGCCACATCTCCCATTTCAAGTATAGCTCTTGGGTGATTTTTGTTATTCTGTTGCTTCTCAAAAAAAAAAAAAGTCAGACCAAAGAGATTAGATTGTGAAAGACTGAGACCCGTCTCTTGACATGAGTGTCCTGAGTCTGAAAAAATAATTAAGAGATAGCAGAAGAGGAAAATTGGATTTAGCCATGCAACATGGGAGGGGGGTGTCCCACTTCCAAACTATGTAAAATAAGTGAGTCCCCTACTAAGACTAATAGAAAAAAAACAATAAGAATGTTATCTCAAATCAATGGATGCACAATCAGAAAATCCTAGTATTCTGGCTTATGAGGCAACTAGAATACCCACTATATATTTAGACCCTGTGGAGATAGAGGGTAGATAGAGGAAGGGAGGAAGAGAGGGAGAGAGGGAGGGAGAGAGGGAGGGAGGGAGGGAAGAGAAAGCATTACATTGCCAGAGACACTAAAAGCCCAACCTAGTCCAGGGATGTTGCAACAATCCTAAATTCAAATTCTCTAATTCAGTATATTGTCTAAGCACCCTGCTTATCAACAGTAGTCATAACAGGTTAACAATTTTCCTGACCCATCTGGAGCAGGATCTCAACTACTCATTACTGACAAACACAATATTGTATGCCTCTAGATGCCCTGGTCCAAGAGTCATGTACTCTGACAACAATTTTGTATGTGATCATTGACAGATCATTTAATGACTCTGGGCTCTTACTGCTCCTCATGGTAAATGATGACACAGACATTTTTCATAAGTTAGAAACAAACAATTTAAAGGAGCTTTAGTAAAGGCTCTTAAAATCCAATGATCTCTCCCCCACAGTTAATCAGCAGGAACTGTGCACTCTGGGAAGCTAAAGCTGTAACCAGCATCTATGTGGTCCAGTACCTGAGGATGAAAATGAAGATGATCTAAGTATGCTTGCTCACTCTTCATCCTGATGACCGTTCCCACCAAATGAGAGTGACATACTGTGGCCAGGGGCAGGTAAATATGTACCATCTGTTTAAACAGAAAATATGTTACTATTTGTTTGAGCAGGCTGAATCTGGTAAAAGGAAGCAAAGCAGAGACCCTCAGTTCCAGATAATGTGAGTATCTGAATTGTCACTGGAGATTTCAAAGGAGTATTTGTTTTGGTATATCTCATGATTATTAGCTAGGAAGGTTGGTTAGCTTTCTGGTCTAGAAGAGACTGATAAAATCTGAGCCCCCTCAACATCAGATCACTATAAATGAAGGGTGTAAAGAAAGATATGAGGCCTGATTGAAATTTTGAAGAACCCCATTCAGGATCCTCAAAGTCTATAAAATATTTGTTAGTTTGCAAGTATTTGTTAAGGGAGCCTATAAAGATACTCTTCTCATCAGGTTCCCATTATGAAAGAGGTGAAAACTGAGGTTCTCAAACCAAAGCACATGGCAGCAAAGACTAAGAGAAGACATATTGGATAAGAACCAAATCACATGTCACCTATGTCTTACAGGGTTTTTTTTGTGACAAGTTGTGTTTCTTAGAGAGCTCAGACCTCAAAAAACAAGCAACATTAAGAACATATAAAAATTGGCACTCAAAAAGTCCTCTATAACTTTGTGTATGATAAATAGCAGTAACACTGATAAACATAGCTCAAACAGGATTCAAGGAATTCTAGTTAAGGAAAGTTCTAGTTGGGAATATTTTAATGGGAATCAGCCAGTGGGTCTATTACATCTGAATAATGGCCTTTATTAGATACTATCCCTCACCATACTTGTATCCAACTTCTTGTTATCAAGAACAGAGGAACTAGGCTGAGTGAGAGGGTCAAAGCCATTTTCATGAATAATTTACCATCCAGGATACCCCTGAATAAACTACAGTCAGCAAATCAAACTCCGGTTGCAGTTTGTATAAGCAAATCCATGGAATATAGCTGCAGACATGCACTAACACGTGGCCCATGTGTATTTTTACACTGTAACAGAAAAAGACACTGATTTAAAGAGCAAATAAATCATAACACGAACATAACATATTCACATTCTATGATTTTAATTGAAGATAATACATATAATTGCAAATACACAGATGGTTCATCTTTTTCTTCAGGCTAGAACCAAGATGGTTACTATACTAAATAACCAAAGATAGTACAAGAATAAATTACTATGGTCCTTTAATTTATGTTCCCTTCCTACCTTGAGCTAATGATGTTGAAATGACCCAGCGTGGAGAGAAATGGAACTGTGTGAAATGTAGACCGAGTAATTTGTTAACTAGAAAATGGCAATGGTTATTATGGTTATTTGTCATAGTAATTTGCCCTTCACATATTTTACTTCCAAGAAAATAGTTTTTCTTTAGAAAATAATTTCCCCTAATCCTGACACATTGTAATATTTTGACTACTACAAGTACTAATAAAATATTAAGTACCATCATTTTATGTTCCAAAATATTATTTTATTGCAAAAGATGATTTTACCACAATCTGCTATTGAAATAAACTGCAATATTATACAAGTGCAAATAATCATCCTTGGATGTTATAATCCTCAGAAAGCAGATGAACTTCACTACAGAGAGAAGATGACCCATTCTCTTGTGCAGGATTCAAGGAACAGCTCTTCTCATTCTACGTTCTTCATCTTGCTTGGAATCCCAGGGCTGGAGAATTATCAATTTTGGGTTGCCTTTCCATTCTGTGTCATGTATATTGTGGCAGTAACTGGAAACATCATCATCCTACACATAATCCGGATTGACATACATTGCATGAGCCCATGTACCTCTTCCTGGCCTTGCTGGCTATCACTAACCTGGTCCTATCCTCTTCAACACAACCTAAAATGCTGACCATACTCTGGTTTCATGATTATAAGATTGAGTACCATGCCTGCCTCATTCAGGTGTTCTTCATACATGCCTTTTCTTCTGTGGAGTCTGGGTGCTCATGGCTATGGCCTTGGACCGCTACGTGGCCATCTGCTTCCCACTCCAACATTCCAGCATCCTGACCACATCTGTAGTCATCAAACTGGGGACAGCTGTTTTGGTCAGAGGGCTGCTGTGGGTGAGCCCCTTCCGCTTCATGATCTCCAGGATTCCCTTCTGCCCCAACAAGGTCATTCCCCAGTCCTACTGTGAGCACAAGGCTGTGCTCAAGTTGGTGTGTGCCAATACCAAAATCAATCGTGGATATGGCTCTTTGTTGTTTTCTCTGTGGTTGGCTTTGACATAATTGTCATCGGTGTATCTTATGTGATGATTCTGAGAGCTGTGCTGAGGTTGCCCTCAGGTGAAGCCCGCCTCAAAGCTTTTGGTACATGTGCTTCTCATATTGGAGTCATCTTAACCTTATATATTCCAGCCCTTTTCACCTTCCTCACCCACCGCTTTGGCCACCATGTCCCCCGAGTTGTGCACATCATGTTTGCTAATGTCTATCTGCTGGTTCCTCCCATGCTCAACCCCTTCATCTATGGAGTCAGAACCAAACAGATCAGGGACAGAGTTATCCAAGGACGTTGTTGAAAAGGCCCTTGAACCAGGGATCACAGCATCCATGCTTCAGTTTGTACCCACAGAGATGAGGAACAGTTCCCAGGCTCTTACTACCATTGCAAAGTCATCCCTATAGTCACAGGTAGTCTACAGGCTGAAAACCTTCCAGGACAAGGAAGAATGAATTGCATGGTCTCCATATCAAGTGATCTGAGATATGTGATGTGTAATACAGACTTAGTTTCAGTATATTCCTCTTGAAAGAATTAACTTGTCATCCATTCAGTCAGTAAATACTGCACCGGGTTGCCATGGTTTAAATAGATGGTCACACAATTTGGAAAGAATCTATAGACGTCATCAATTAAAAATATACAGTTTTTTATTCCATCTGGGAATCTCTTTATTTAAAAATATTCTTTTAGAAATTGACATATGTTCAAAGTCCTGCCTGAGTCCAGATATAAAATCAAAGGGAAAACATACAACTTATTCTGTAAGAACTGAGTGTGGTGATACATGCCAATAATCACAACATTAGGGAACCTGAGGCAGGGACATTGTGGGTTTGAGATCAGTTTGGCCTATATAGAAAAACTTTATCTCAATAAAAATAAAACAAAAGAAGAGAGAAAGGGAAGAAGGAGGGAAGGAGGAGGGAAGGAAGAGGGAAAAGAAGATGGAAGTGGAAGAAAGGAAGACTGGGGGGGAAGGAGGGAAGAAAATGAGGAGAAGAGGGTAGGTGAGAGAGAAAAATAAATGAACCAAAGGAAGAAATGCGATTGAATAATAGGTGTTATTTTATGTGTAATAGGATGTGAAAAATTACCAATGTGCTATTAAGTTTTAGAGAAAATAAATTTAATTTCCCTAATTCTCGATGCTAATTGTACAATGAATACACATCTTTATGACTTTACTTAAGAAAGACACCTAAATGCTAATAACTACTTTTGTTAAAAAGGCTTACAGCCTTTTAGTTTTCTTTTTTGCAAAAATATTTTTTATTTTATTTTATTTTTTCAAAAAAACTTTTTTCATTTTACATACCAATCCAAGTTCCCAGTCTCTCCCCTCCTCCCATTCCCTTCACCTTTCCCTGACCCCAGCCCCCATCCACTCCTCAGAGATGTAAGGAACATTGCTTTGGGGAAGGTCCAAGGTCCTCCCTACTATATCTAGGCTGAGCAAGGTATCCATCCAGAGAGAATGGATTCCCAAAAAGCCAGAACAAGCAGTAGGGATGAACCCTGGTGCCACTACCAGTGGCCCCGCAGTCTGCCCCAGCCATACAACTGTCACCCACATTCAGAGGAAATAGTTTGGACCTATGCTGGTTCCTTTCCTGTCCTGCTGGAGTTGGTGAGCTCCCATTAGCTCAGGTAAACTGTCACAGTGGGTGTCCCCTTCACCATCTTGACCTCTTTGCTCATATTCTCATTCCATCCACTCTTGAACTGGACTTTGGGAGCTCAGCTTAGTGATTCGCCATGGGTCTCTATCTCTATTTTCATCAGTTGCTGGATGAAGAGTCTATGGTGACATTTAAGTTAGTCACCAATCTGACTACAGGGCAAGGCCAGTTCAGGCACCCTCTCCTTTATTGCTTGGGTCTTAGCTGGGGTCATCCTTGTGGATTTCTGGGAATTTCTCTAGTGCCACATTTCTTGCCAGCCCCACAATGGCTCCCTCAATCAAAATATCTCTTTCCTTGTTCTCCATCTCTGTCCTTCCTCAATGTCGACTATCGCATTCACTCAAGTTCCCCTCCCCTACTCACCTACTCTTCCCCTTCTGCCCTCCCTTCTCCCTCCACCTGCAAGATCAGAATTTTGTCAGGAGATATTTGTCTATTTCCCCTTCCCAGGGGGAATCTATATATGTTATTCTTAGGGCTCACCTTGTTTACCTTCTCTAGGGTCGTGGACTATAGTCTTGTGATCTTTTGCTTTACAGCTAGTATCCACTTATGAGTGAGTATATACCCTGTTGATCTTTCTGGATCTTCATTACCACTCTCAGGATAGTTTTTTTTGTAGTCCCATCCATTTGCATTCAAATTTCAAGATGTCATTGTTTTTTATTGCTGAGTAGTACTCCATTGTGAAAATGTACCACATTTACTTTATCCATTCTTCAGTTGAGGGACATCTAGGTTGTTTCCAGGATCTGGCTATTGCAAATAGTGCTGATATGAACATAGTTGAACAAATGTCCTTGTAGTATGATTGAGCATCCTTTGGGTATACGCCTATGAGTGGTATTGCTGAGGTAGGTTGATTCCCAATTTTCTGAGAAACCACCATACTGATTTCCAGCATCATTGTACAAGTCTGAACTCCCCACATCAATGGAGGAGTGTTTCCCTTACTCCACATCCTCTTCAGCATAAGCTATCATTGGTATTTTTGATCTTAGCCATTTTGACTGCTGTAAGATGGTATCTCAGTGTCATTTTGATTTGTATTTCCCTGATGGTTAAGGATATTAAAGAGTTCCTTAAGTTCCTTTTAGTCATTTGTGATTCTTCTGTTGAGAATTTTATGTTTAACTCCGTACCCCATTTTACTATTGGATTATTTTGTATTTTGATGTCTAATTTCTTGAGTTCTTTATGTATTTTGTGAGAGACATTTTGCATACTAATGAAGGACACATGGTTTAAGGCTTTGGCAGTACTGGAAGACAATGGAAGCTGATGAGATCCACAACAGAACATTATGTCATGGGGTTTGACATGAAGGGGTCATTGGGAATCCCAACTCATTATTTCTCTTGACCTCCAAGCTGACATGAGGCGAAGAGGCCTCCATCAGACCCTCCTGCCATGAAGAATCAACTCAAAGCAGCACAACCAAGTGAGCGGAACCAGAACTCTGTATCCACTTGCCAAAGTAGGACTTTCTTTGTCTTTAGTTGCATGTCAGGTAACTTGTTACGGTGATGAAAACCTGACTAGAATTAAATAATCACACACACACGCACACACACATGCCTGCACACACACATGCAGGCACACACACAAAATGGAATTTGGGGTGTGTGTTATTCTTCTAATTAGCCTGAAATCTAGGGAACAGGATTCATTCACAAGTGGCCTGAAACACCAGACTGACTATTCAAAGAAAGGCTATTATACTGAGCAGTGATAACGTATTGAACATCCATAGCATTGGGGGACATAGATTCAGCTTTTGTTTTCTAGTCAGGAGAAATAGATGTGGAAACAATATAATGCAATACATGTGATCCCACTCATTCAGCCACTCTGGACATTAAAATGAATGAAAAGATATAACTGAGACCCAGAAATATTATTTAAAATAAAGTAATGGTGGCAATTTCAGGTAAATAAATCATCAGATATATAAAAGTGAGAAGGACATGTGTCAGCATTTGCAAAGACATGAATCATGGGGAGTTCCAAAAGAAAGAGTAAAGTGGTTTCTGACAGATCCAACAGAGCCTAACATGGTGCCTGTGTTCTGAGGATCTGTGGTTAAGTTAACAGGATATGAAGAGACCCCTCACTGTTTCCACCCAGAAATCCTGAGCAAGGTCATAAGAGATATCCTGATGGAATTCAGAAATCTCTCTCTCTCTTCCTTCCCCTCTCCCTCTCTCTTTCTCTCCATCCCTTCCTGTATCTCTCTTTGTTCCCACTCTCTCTTCCTCTTCCCTCTCTCCTCTCTCTTTCTCCTCCTTCTATCTCTTTCTCTTTCCCCATTTCTTTCTTTTATTCTTCCTCCTCCTTCTTTCCCTCATCATTCTCTCCTCTACCTTATTTTTCTAGTACCTTTTCATTTTAATTGCATGTGTAGAAACAGAAGATACATTCAGACCTACCCAAAGACATAGAGAAAAACTAATTTATTCTTTATATAATTGACTTTTATGTCATGCAAATTGACAATGGTTAGTGCAGCATTTACTGTAACAAATTTCCACCTAGAACTACCAAATTTGGAATGCTTATTATTTATCTATTAGTCTGGATTTGTGGATTAAAAACATTTCTAGAAGACTAAGCTATATATACCCAAACTTCATTATCTGCAATTTAGGAAATTATGTGTGGTTTTAGACATATGACTAGTGGTTTCCTGTTCTTATAATTTCATATTCACTTGGAACTCACAATTTTCACCTTTGTCAAAGTAATATATGTTTATTACATGCTTAGTCACTGCAATGGGTAGTCTCTTCCCTCAAATGCTCTTATCACAGTCATTGTCTTTTGCCACTACTGTGAATAACCACCCTCACCACCCATCACATGCATCTATCTTTGTGTCATTCCAGGGCACGAATTGTTCCAATTTTGGCGTCTATTTCTTGTTTTTTAGCAGTTTTCATAGAAATAAATTTTCTTATAATATTTTCTTACATAGTTACTTAGGATAACTTTCTCACCTCCCTCTCTCCATGTCCCTACCATCTATTCCCCCATGGGCCTTCTACCCTGTTTTCTATTGCTATTGCTACTAATTGATGTGGCAGGTGCTAAGTACTTCTATGAAGCAACTCAATTTTCCTGGAGTCTCTAGCTTTCCTGACCTCACCTTTTGATTATTTTTCTCGTCCCTGGTCCTCCCTCCTTGAAGTCCTAGACTGAACCCAGCAAGAACCGCTGGTCTAGTTCAAACTATGTTTTCATGGGAAAGCATGATACAGAAATTTTATGGGAAATTTCCCTATGATAAATTAATCAACATGAATTCCTTTGTTCTTATTAGTCAAGGACCAACAAAGTAATGAGATTGTTGTTCAATTTCACCCAAAGATATTTCTGCAAGATTGTGGTGACTAAATGCTCACCATGCTTTTGGAGACAAAGTTTAGGAAACTTTGGTATTAAAGGGAAATCAGTTTTGAGTAGTGAGCTTTAAAACATTTAATTTATCATGATTGTACTAGATAAAGAAGTTTTCTTTGGACAATGTACAGAAGAATTCATATTCTAGATTTTCCAAGACTGCATTAACACATCAATTTTAATTGAAAGAGACAAAACTTAAAACTACAGTGCTGAGCATGACTTTGAATCAATATATAAAAGACAGAAATGTTAGTTTATATTAGAAAGAAAAAACTTTGGGAAGTTTGTTTTGCTTCTGCATTCCACAGCAACGCTTGCATCTGAGTGCCAGACAGAAAGCATACAACATAATTTCAATTGATACAACAGGTCAAGTCAGGAGATCTCTACTAGATACCCATACCTACAAAGCATGACATTCATAACTGTAAAGAGTCATTGAAAATTAAATGAAATTCTTTTTGTAAAAGTAGGACTATAAGTAGTCTTATACTGCATACTATCCCTACACACACCAGCCCATGGAGGTGTGTTAATCATGAGGAAGATTGATAATTTAAGTTTAGCTCTGTTTCATTTTGGACAATTACTCCTCTTCTTTTATTCTATTCTGTGGTTTCTACTGGCATTAAGATAACACAATACACTAATTTTATAGTATTATATAAAATGATCTGCCAGCCATTTACCCCTTAGCAGTCAGCAAGCAAATTTCCATACAATGAACAGCACAGATCATCTCCAAACTGGTGCTTTTCTGTGTAAGTCCAACTAAAACCTACAGTCTCAGCTTAGTCAGTTACAGGCCACCAGTTCCAGATATGGTTTGAACATGAACCGTCTCCCACAGGCATATGGGTCCAAGGCCTGTTCTCCAGTTAGTGATACTTCTTTAGAGGTAGAACCTGGCTGGATGAAGTCAGTCACTGGGAGAGTCCTTGGAGATAAAGCTCTTTTGTGGTCCTGTCCTTTCTCCCCCTTCCTGCTCACCATTTGGGGATATGCTATTATGCACCAAATTTCTAGGTCTTCAGCAGTGGAACCAACTGAGCATGAACCAAATAAATCCTCACTGCCTTTGTGTGTGTGTGTGTGTGTGTGTGTGTGTGTGTGTGTGTGTGTGTGTGTGTGTGCGTGTGTGTGTTTCCAGAAATCTGTAACTGTGATGGAACAC
>PVIU01009300.1:0-77216 GCA_004026605.1 Ondatra zibethicus
CATTGGCTCCCTACTTAACAGGTAAAATGACAGAAAGAGGAAAAACTGCTTGCAATAGAAGGTTAATGGCAGAACTGACAATAGTAAAGAACAGTTTAATATATTTTGTAAGAACTTAAAAGTACATACCAGCTTAAAACATGAGACTTATGGTTTTTGTAGTCTGAAATGAGAGGTAATGAACAATTATAACATTAAGTATAGGTGCATTTAAGTTACATGTATGATCACACAGAGAGAGAGTGAACAGGAATTGGATGAAGTGGATGCCTTTTGGTGGGCCCTACCAAAAGACATGTTATTGTATAAAACACAATGCAACAGAGTCAAGAGGAATTTAGAGACAAAAACATAAGTAAACCAGGGGACAAGGCAGGGTATACTTCAGAAGAGATGGGAGAACTTGGTCATTTGACCTAGCTCGGTGGTAACACTGGAGAACCAGGCAGGGAATACCTCAGTAAAGATGGTGGAACTCGGTCAGCGGACCTGGCTCTCAGCCAAGATGGCGACGAAGTCACCTGACCCCCAACCCCAGAGAAAATAGCGCGGTCACATGTTGTATGGAAAAGTTACAATTTTGAGATGCAGGGATTTTTAGCTTAATAAGAGAGACCTAGAGGTGTAATCTGCCTGTGGCTGAGCCGCCCTGGCACAAACCGCAACAAAAGGTTGGAACCGGAAAGACTGCACCATGCCACAGCTGGAATTTAAAAAGCCGCGGACTGGCTCCCGCCGCCTTGCCAAAAGCTGCGGAGGGCGAGCTCTGGGCGAGCGCGGGGGGAGCAAAAAGTTGGAACCGGAAAGACCACACCATGCCACGGCTGGAATTTAAAAAAACAACCGGCAGGAATCTTAGACAGACATGGATGGCTGCTACCCACAGCAGAAATTGTGTAAACCCGCAAAACACCACTAAGCGTGCACAGTGAGGCGTCCCTCCACTGTGGAGGGGGTGTGAATCCGCTGCGACCTTCCAAGACCCACGGGAGGGCGTCCCCTCAGGCCAAAGACCGTGGGTGGGAAGGTAAGACCTCCGGAGAGGCCGGAGGCTGCTCCGAGCAGCCTTTTACTAGAAAAAAAAAGAAAAGAAGTGGAAAAAAGAGAAAAAGATCTGAGACCCGCTGCGGGGTAGAATGGTCCCGGACCATTCCAAACACAATCAAAGCTGAGGAAAACAATCCACAGGTCAGGTGAATGGTTGGGGGCAGCCCCTGTGTCTCCAAGAACTGTAGGGGGTTGCCGGGAGCTCAACCGGACAACTCCTAGGGTTCAAGGAAACAGTTAAGGCGGCCAGAATGGAAATAACTCACCATCAGAGGCCGGTGGTGGAACACGTGGCACGTGGGTCAGCTCGTTGTAGAAAAAATCCAAAAATCCTCGGTTGCGATTCCCCGAGTCTTGTGCGGCACCAATGTTGTGTTTTTTTAAAAGAAGGGGTGACCCAGCAGGCATGCCATGCAGTGTGAGGTTGGATATTTATTTAGTGGGTTATGAAAGGGAAGTAGAGAGGGGGTAAGGGAAGAAGGGGGAAGAGCAGAGAGAAACAGAGAGGTGGGAAGGGGAGAAGAAGGCAGAAGGGGGTGAGGCAGAAGCTGCCTCTTTGGGGGAGAGACAGAAAAGAAAAGGGACTCTGGCTGGAAGCTGAAGATAAGCTTGCCTCAGAGGACAAGGTAGGGAGTGGGCATGGCTTGTCTCTTAAAGGGACAAAGCAGACCATTACAACTATAGCTGTATAATACAACTTGAAATTGGGGATAGCAATGCCTCCTGCAGTTCTTTTTATTCAGGATTGTTTTAGCTATCCTGGTTTTTCTTGTGTTTCCTTATAAAGCTGAAAATTGTCCTTTCAAAATCTGCGAAGAATTGTGTTCAAATTTTGGTGAGAATTGCATTGAATCTGTAGATGGCTTTAGTAGGATGTCCATTTTTACAATATTAATCCTATCAATCCATTAGCATGGGAGATCTTTCCAACTTCTAACACCTTCTTTAATTTCTTTCTTCAATGTCTTAAAGGTTTTATCCTACAAGTCTTTCACTTGCTTGGTTAGACTTACACTAAGATATTTTCTATTATTTGAGGCTATTGTGAAATATGTTTTCCCCTGATTTTCCCCAGTTCTTTTGTCATTTGTATATTGGAAGGCTACTGATTTTATGAGTTAACTTTGTATCCAGCTACTTTGCTACAAATGTTTATCAACTGTTTATCAGAACTTTCACTGCGGAATTTTTAGGGTCACTTATGTATACTATCCTATCACCTGCAAATAGAGATTCTTTGACTTCTTCCTTTCCAATTTGTATCCCCTTGATCTTCTTTAGTTGTCTTATGTCTCTACCTAAGACTTCAAGTACTATATTGGATAGATACAGAGAGAGTGGATAGCCTTGTTTTGTTTCTGATTTTAATGGAAACGCTTTGATTTTCTTCCTCATTTAAGTCAACATTGGCTATAGACTTGCTGTAACTGCCTTTACGTTTCACTATATCTCTTGTATCCCTAATCTCTCCAGGACTTTTATCATGAAGAAGTATTGGATTTTGTCAAAAGTCTTTTCTGCATCTAATGAGATGATCATTCAGTTTTTGTACCTCAGTTTATTTATATGGCGGATTACATTTATTGATTTACTTATGTTGTACCACCCTTGAATCTTTGGGGATTATATTTTTAATGTGTTCTTGAACTTGGTTGTTTTATTGAGAATTTTTGCATCTATGTTCATAAGGGAAATTGGTCTATAATTTTCTTTCTATTTTGGGTTTTTATGTGGTTTTGGTATCAGGATAACTGTGGCCTCATAAAACAAATTTGGTAGTGTTCCTTCTGTTTCTACTTTGTGAGATAATTTGAAGTCAGTTTTGGAAAAAGTTCCATGAGGTGCGGAGAAGAAGTTATATTCTGTTATGTTTGAGTGAAATGTTGTAAATATCAGTTAGGTCCATTTGATTTATAACTGCAGTTACCTCCAGCATTTCTCTGTTTAGTTTTTGTTTGGATGGCCTATCTATTAATAAGAGTGGGTTATTGAAGCCTCCCACTAATCAGTGTGTGCGGGTAAATATTGTGATTTTAGCTGCACCAGTGTTTTTAATATTTTATGAAGTTGTGTGCCCTAGCCTAGTATTTTGTTCATAAATGCTAAGAATTGCAATGTCCTCTTGGTGGATTTTTTCTTTAACCAGTATGTATTGTCCTTCCCTATCTCTTCTGATTAGTTTTGGTTTAAAATCTATTTTGTCAGATATTAAAATGGTTACCCAAGCTTGCTTATGAGGTCCATCTGCTTGGAATATCTTTTTCCATCTTTTTACCATGAGGTATTAAAGTGTGTTTCTTGGATGTAACAAAAGGATGGATCCTGTTTTGGCATTCATTTTGTTAGTCTATGTCTTTTTATTGAGGAATTGAGACCATTGATGTTGAGCAATATCAATGACCAATGATTGTTGGTTCCTATTATTTTGTTGTTGGTGGTGGTAGTGGCGGTATGTGTGTATTCTCTTGATTTGTTGGTCAGGTATCATTTATTCTTTGTTTTCTTGGGTGTGGTTAACTTCTTCAGGTTGGTGTTTTCCACCTAATACCTTCTGTAGGGCTATATTTTAGATATTGCTTAAATTTGATTTTATCATGCAATATTTTATTTTCTTCATCTATTTTGATTGAAAGTATTGCAAAGTATAGCATTCTGGGCTGGCATCTGTGGTCTCTAAGAATCTGCAGGACATCTGTCCAGGCCCTTCTGGCTTTTAGAGTCTCCATTGAGAAGCTGAGTGTAATTCTAAGAGAGCTAACTTTATATGTTGTTTGCTCTTTTTCTCTTGCAGTTTTTAATATCTTTTTTTTTGTTCTGTATGCTTAGTGTTTGGATTATTATATAGAGGGGACTTTCTTTTCTGGTCCAATTTATTTGGTGTTCCATATACTTGTATCATGATAGGCTTCTCCATCTTTAGGTTAGGGAAATTTTCTTCTATGATTTTTTTGAAAACATTTTCTGGATCTTTGATCGGGGTTTCTTTTCTTTCCACTATTCCTATTAATCTTAGATTTGGTCTTTTTATGGTGTCCCAGATTTCCTGATTTTTTTGAGGTTTAACATTTTCTTTGATCAAAGTATACATTTTTCTATCCTGTCTTCAGTGCCTGAGAGTCTTGCTTCACTCTCTTGTATTCTGTTGGTGAAGCTTGCCTCTTAGGTTCCCATTTGAATTCCTAAATTTTTCATTTCCAGTTTCCTCTCAGTTTTTTTTTTCACTAATTTGGGTTGTCTTTATTGATTCTATTTCCACTTTCAGGTCTTGAACTTTTTAAGTAATATACTTCCACTGTTTGTGCTTTCATATATTTCTTTAAAGGATTAATTTATTTTTCTCTTTATGGATCTCTATCATTATATTCATCAAGGCTATATTAGGATCTTTTTCTCTAGGGCTCCTGCTATGTTGCAATACTCAGGTCCTGCTGTGGTAGGGTTGCTGGACTCTAGTGGAGACATATTTTCCTGGCTGTTATTGGTTGTGTTTGTTACATTGGAGTCTAGGCATCTGTGTTTTGCAAGATTGTGGTGGCTGTGTGTTGCCTGGTAGGAAATTCTGGAATTCTGTGATGGTTTGAATAAGAATACCGCCCCCCCATAGGCTCATCTATTTGAATGCCTAGGCGAGTGAGAGACAGCTTTGCTTGCCCTGTTCTCCACCCAGCTGAAACAGAGGAAAACAACATTCGCTCAGTTCTCTTTTAAATTTTAATTTTAAGCTTAATCTGCCTCTTGGATTTTCTGTTACCTTTTCATCTGTCATTTGGCACACGTCTCTATGTGTTCTTTTAAACATCCATTTCTTGGGAAATTTTACCATTTTGCCACTCTGGTTCTGCAAATATCCTTGTATACATGTGGATTAAACTGTAGCATCAACCCCTAAGGGCTGGAACTTTAGGATAACCGGCACTAGAAATTAATCATAGTGCAAGTGAGTAAATTGAATGCTTGTAAAATGTGCACAACAGAACACTTAGAATTTCACAAAGGCTACTAGATCGTACCCATTAAATTTCTTGCATGAATCCAGCAATGTCTCCCTGCCTCCACCAACCACCACATAAGGTGAACGCAGGTACCTTTTATCTTCACTGACTGCTCTATCCAGAACTCCACAACCCCCACTGCGGGGCCAAGGAGGGCACCGCGTGTAGATCATGACGAGTAATCATTGGCAAGGCAGAGGATACAAAACAAACAAACTAACCACCAACAATAAAACAGTGGTGTTCTCTGGGTAGGGTTCATGTCCAGTCACTGGGTACTCTCTACACACGTGACCGTCCCTCGCCTGAAGTCAGTTGGTCAACGAAGACTTAACTTCGTTTTGAAGGCCTTTGGGAGAGGTGAAATAAGGCTCCGTGCACCCCTGAGAGTGTCCCTGGCCTGTGGCAGCCTGGTCCAAATCTGGCTAGGCAGTGAGCGAACCCAGGAGGCTAAGAGGGCGGGGAGAAGTTGCGGGAACTGTGGACAGGGCGGGCAGCTGCTGAACCGGCCAATGAGTGCTCTCAAGAGGTTGAGCGAAACAGAGCAAGCCGGCACCACCGCCTCCCAAGTTTCCTCTAGTGGACGCACTGCCTGGCGGCTCTGCTCCACCCAGCGCAGAGGACCCGAAGAGGCGGGAGCTGCAGTTCAGAGGCAGAGGAGACAACCACCAGGCGCCTGCTCTGCCCTGGGCGAAGCGGGGGGAGGGGGGCTCGGTGAACTATGAAGGGCCGGCGGTGGCGGCGCCGGGAGTACTGCAAGTTCACGCTGCTCTTGGTGCTCTACACACTTCTGCTACTGCTCATCCCCTCTGTACTGGACAGTGGCAGCGAGCAGGACAAGGGCGTCAGGAACTGCCCCGGCCTGCAGCGCAGTTTGGGCGTATGGAGCCTGGAGGCGGCGGCGGCGGGAGAGCGTGAGCAGAACGCGGAGGTGCGATCCCCGGCCGAAGGAGACGCGGGTCTATACCCTGGGTCCCCAGGCAACCTTAGCGCCGTCGGGGAGGCGGTGGCCCAGGAGAAGCAACACATCTATGTGCATGCCACCTGGCGTACTGGCTCGTCCTTTCTGGGCGAACTCTTCAACCAGCACCCGGACGTTTTCTACTTGTACGAGCCTATGTGGCATCTATGGCAGGCGCTGTATCCGGGCGACGCCGAGAGCCTACAAGGCGCGCTAAGAGACATGCTACGCTCCCTCTTCCGCTGTGACTTCTCCGTGCTGCGGCTGTACGCGCAGCCCAGGGACCCCGCGGCGCGAGCACCGGACTCGGCCAACCTCACCACGACCATGCTCTTCCGCTGGCGGACCAACAAGGTCATCTGCTCGCCGCCGCTGTGTCCTGCGGCGCCCCTCGCTCGCTCCGAGGTGGGCCTCGTCGAGGACAAAGCCTGCGAAAGCAGTTGCCCGCCAGTCCCGCTCCGCGCCCTGGAGGCCGAGTGCCGCAAGTACCCAGTGGTGGTCATTAAGGACGTGCGGCTGCTCGACCTGGGCGTGCTGGTGCCCCTGCTACGTGACCCGGGCCTCAACCTGAAGGTGGTGCAGCTCTTCCGTGACCCGCGGGCGGTGCACAACTCACGTCTCAAGTCTAGGCACGGGCTGCTGCGCGAGAGCATCCAGGTGCTGCGCACGCGTCAGAGGGGCGACCGCTTCCACCGGGTGCTTCTGGCGCACGGCGTGGGTGCCCGTCCCGGAGCCCAGGCTCGTGCGCTGCCCTCTGCGCCAAGAGCCGATTTCTTCCTAACCAGCGCGCTCGAGGTGATCTGCGAGGCCTGGCTGCGCGACCTGCTATTCGCGCGCGGCGCGCCCACCTGGCTCAGGCGTCGCTACCTGAAGCTGCGCTACGAGGACCTGGTGTGGCAGCCCCAAGCCCAGCTGCGCCGCCTCCTCCACTTCTCCGGGCTGCGGACGCTCGCCACGCTCGATGCCTTTGCATTCAACATGACGCGCGGCTCGGCTTATGGCGCCGATCGGCCCTTTCACTTGTCTGCCCGGGACGCCCGAGAGGCTGTGTACGCCTGGCGCGAGCGGCTGAGCCAAGAGCAGGTGCGCCAGGTGGAAGCCGCCTGTGCCCCCGCCATGCGACTGCTGGCCTACCCTAGCAGCAGAGACGAGGGCGGCGTGAATAGCGCCAGGGAACGGGAGACACCTCTGGAGAGCAAGGCCAACTGGGCCACGTAACACCCTGATCCCAAACCCTGCCCCAGGGCTGATCCAGGTAAGGTGGCTCTGGACAGGGCAGATTGTAACGAATCGTGTTGGGGAAAACAACTAGCGTGGGGAAAGGGGAGTTAGAGGGGACAGTGCTGTCCTGAATCACATGCTGTCAGAACACGTCCTGCTTCAATGGGTTCACTTGCTTAGCCACCTCCCTTCGCAGAGGAGGACCTAAAGATAAGAGATGTGTAAATGTAGCTGAAGCAGCATCCAGAGCTCTCTGCTTTCCCATACCTGCTTATGAGGCGTCAGAGGTCCAAAGGCAGTAGAGAAGCCTTAAGTATCCTAATGCAACTTGAGACTGGAAACTGACTGGAAGAGTGGAGCATAGGATTTAGAGAACCCTTTTGAGACTGATGGTTCTGAAACTGATGGCTGTTTGTCCTGTGGGGCAGCCTTTTGCCATGGTGTCTGCTGCCAGAGGGGGAAACCAAAACCAAAAACAAGGTGTCACGGAAAAGTGTGGATTCTTCCCATACTTATTCTTAATTTTCTGTCTGATATTTTGCCTCTCTTCTCCTCAGGCTCCAGAGCTCTCTTCCTGAGTACTCAGCATGCAAGCACTTTCAGGCAACTCTTGTGGCAGTTTATGCACATTTGTGTGACTCCAGCCCTATTTTAAACAAGTAAAACTGACATTTATTTTCCCTGGCTTGTGTATGCCCGTCTCCCTTCCCGTCTCTCTTCTCCTTTCCCCTCTCTCTAGAGGGTGACTGCTGTTTGCAGGATATCTGACCATATCCCGTTTGTATCAGGTCACAAAAGCTCCTTGGTCAACTTCCTCTAGTGCGCTAAGAAGGCTGGGCTGGGTTTTCCCCCAACTCCCTTGTGCCGTTTTGATAGGTGGGCTCTTGGGTGGGCAGTTAACAATTTGTCAAGTAAACCTCTTTTTTGTTGTTGTTCATTCCCTGTGTATTGGTTTGCTAAAATGGCCTCGAACGGGCTCTGTATGTGTCCAGTGTTGGGTTAACAGATGCTGTGTAACACTGGGCTGAGGGAAAGCTTGTTCTGCATGATGCTCACCATAGTAATCTAGTCAGTGGCATGGGAATGCATTTCCCCAAACACTGTGAATTGCCTTCTGTACAGTGCATACCAGAGGAGGGAGAAAAGGGAGGGAGGCCAGAAGTGACTTTAGTTTCCATTCATTCTTTTATAGTGTAATTCAGTATTCCCCTAGGATGGGATGGAGGGACAAAGGTTGCAGATGTTAATGAAGATGGATTTTTCTTTTTGGTTAATAGACCTAGGGTTCAGGAAGTGGTTTCAGGAAACTGACTAACTGAATTTGTTTCTCCCAGTAATCAAGTCAGTTTCTATAATTGCTAGGAAGTATGTGCTCTTTCCTGATTTCTACAGTGAAGGAAGGTAAGGCACAGGGAGATTCCTCATATTTTTTCTTAAAATTAGATTATTTATTTTACATCCTGACTGCAGTTTCCCCTCCCTCTTCTCCCATTCTCCCACCTCCCTTCTGATCCTCCCCTAATCTAAGACTCCTGTTTCTGTTCAAAAAGGGGCAGGCCTCCTAAGGATTGCAACAAAGCATAGCATTTTAAGTTGCAGTAAGGCTAAGCACCTCCCCTTGTGTTAAAGCTGGGCAAGGTAACTGAAGACTAGGTTCCCAAAAGCCAGACTCCACATCTTTTTTTGTTTTTGACTCCCACATCTTAACAAAAACATCCTATCATCTGTTACCCCGTATTTACAGATGGACTATAATGGATCCTAACTCATGCTCACAGACCTCAGGAAACTCCTCCTGTGGGCAAAGGCTGAGGCGGTCTGTGTTTTTAAGACATGAGAAGCTCCTAAAATCCTTTTTCCACCTCCTCCCCAAATTTTTTTTGACACACTGAATGATGTCTGGGTCCGGGAAATAGAAATGAGGGTAGGGCACAAAGACTTTGTCCTCTAGGGAGTGCAAGTCTGTGTGGATGACAGTGACTGTCGGAGATGCTGCTGCTGCTATTTGGAAGGTTGATGGTGCTTCTCTGCAGGACTGCAGGCACATCTGGGTAGAAGTTTTAGGCTCTTTTAGACTTTGGTGACTGAGCTCCTTTTCCTACATTGGACACTTAATATCAATGTGTGAATTTATTAAAATGCTTGTATTCCTGACTCCTAGGAAGATAATCTGGTAAAACAGTCTTTCTCAGAACCCACCACTTACTAGACCTACTAGCTCACTGGCTAGAACTAACTCACATGGTCTGGCCTAGGCCAATAATTAGCATAAAGGAATGGAAGCCTCTTGAGTGGCTCTTATGAACACTTCTCAGTCCTGGGTGAAAATTACAGTTGACTTCTTTGGTGAGTATATTTCTAAAACCTTTTGATAATACTGCACCTATATGTACCATGATCTTCCTTATTCATGCATACCTATGAGAAAATTTAATCTATAAATTAGGCACATTAAAATATTAACAGAAATAATAAAATGGAATGATTATAATAATGAATTATAATAAAAGTTCTATCAGTGTATTGTTTCTGGGTTGTCATGAGACAGTGTATACACTGTGAATCAGTGTGAATATTCTAGACAAAGGACGGTTTCCATCTCAGATAGAACAGAGCAGGACTGCATGACAGTTCATCCTGATACTCAGAGCGGTGTAGTAAAGCTTATAAATGATTTCTGTGATTTTCTATTTCTGTATCTTGTGGTTGATAGTAGGTAATTGGAGTCTGAGAAAGGAAAACCATATGGGCAGGAGAGAGCCATTACTATATATTCAGCTGAGGAACTTTTAGAAAAATGCCCATGCCTGGGTCCCCAACTCTGAGATATTTGTGAGGTAGATCTTGGTGTTGGAGATAGAACCCATAGTCCAGCATATGTTATAAGCAGGTGCTCTACCATTGAGCTTCACCCCAGACACAGGAAATCTGATCCATTCAGTCTATGGTGGGTTCTCCAGACCCAAGTATTGGGGTTTCCAATGCTCCCAAGGCAACTGCTGTACAGCCAAACTGCCAACCACTTGGCTTGGACCAAAGATTCATTTCCTGGGCCAGGCCACTGGCATGAGACCAAGATCAGAATGGGAACTCAAGGGCTCTTAATAAGCAGCAAACTCTGCCAGTGTTTTATGTGAAAGAACTTAAAACTACAAAGTTCTTTGCAGATAAAAGTGTTATTATGAGAAGGGAAATTCCACACAGGGCTTTTTATTGTCTGTGCATCTTCAGATGTTTGGTTGTCTTTAGCTTCACATCTAAGAATCCATCATTGCAGAAACACTATCTACTCCTGTTCTGTGCAGACTGCTGTGCTGTCCTGTCCTTTCAGTAGGACCCCCTTTGCCCTCTACCCTTGGGAGGATACAAGATGTCTTATAGTTCCTATTGCTGCAATGAAACACCATAATCTAAAGTAAGTTGGGGGAGAAAACAGTTTATTTGGCTTATACTTTAGCATTGCTGTTTATCACTGAAGGAAGTCAGAACAGAAACTCAAATAGGCCAGAAACCTGGAGGCAGGAGCTGATATAGAAGGCATGGAAGGTTTGCTCTACATGGTTTGCTCAGCCTGTTTCCTTATAGAACCCAGGACCACCAGCCCAGGGATGGTACCACCCACAATGAAGTGTGCCCTCCCCCATCAATCACTAATTAAGAAAATGCCTTACAGACAGAAACATTTTTCTCAATTGAGATCAACTTCCTTTCAGATAACTCTAGCTTGTGTCAAGTTGACATAAACTAGCCAGCACACAAGACTCCATCCATACTGCCCCTATATGTGTGCATCTATGTATGCATGTGCGTGTCTGTGCATACATACACATACTGATGATAGACCCAGAGCCTTAAGCATGCTGAACATACACTCTACCACAAGGCCCTAAATTTTTTTTTAATTTATTTATTTTTATTAAGTACACAGTGTTCTGCCTGCATATGTCCCTGCAGGCCAGAAGAGGGCACCATATCTCATTACAGATGGTTGAGCCACCATGTGGTTGCTGGGAATTGAACTCAGGACCTTTGGAAATGTAGCCAGTGCTCTTAACCTCTGAGCCATCTCTCCAGCCCTCCAGGTCTTTGTTCTTGATAGGATATATGCTGCCATTGAAAGAAACTAGAGACAGAGACAAGTGTCCTGTAGTTTAAGTCCTAACAATTAGGAAACTTTCCCAGGAAATCATTCTAGACAAAAGAAATGACCAGCCACCACCATTTTGGAACACATTACATTTAAATCAGTGAGCTGAACCCCAAAGTTCTATGCAAAATTATGTATTAATTATCACAGAAATGTCTACACTTGGTTTAAACCCAGACTACTGAATAACAGGCATTTAAAAACACTGCTTCTATATAGAACCTTTATCAGTTCTGACTTTCAATAGCAAATTAAGCTGTGTACTGTGTTTGAGCCAAAGGCCAGGACGTTAAGATGATGGTTTGAGATGGTGATGATGGTGTGCATATTTGTGTGCATATGCAAGCGCATAGATAGGTTATGATTGTGTGTTCACACCAATAATAGGTAGATATGAATCAGAGGACTTCAGTAGCACACAGACAGTTTTCTAAAATGTACGCATGTCCAAATCATTGCTATCCCTTGTGAGTGAAATTTGTGCTTATTTTTGATTCAGACATTCTCTGAGTTCCTTCTGGGATTCTCTTTGGCAAGATCCCTCAGCTGGTGAGGGGTTTGGTGTTTGTTTAGGATATGGTAATACTATTCAAGTCTGGTGAGTGAGAATTGGGAGGAAACTATTCCTGTGTAAGCCCAAAGTACTAACAGTCATTTCTTGACTTATATGAAGTCAGTTTTGACATTAGGACACAGGAACCCAGGCTTTGGGACCTGGATCTCTTGGTTGGTCCTTTATTAAGTATAAGAGGTCATTGACTGAGGATGTCGCTCAGTCATCAAGCAATGAAAAACAGCAAACAAACAAACAAAAAACAAACCTAGAACAACTTAAATTGTCCTACCTACAGTGTGGCATCAGGAACTAGGTGAATATGTCATAATACATTTGTACAATAAAATATAATATAGTAACAGAAAAACAAAAAACATAGAAAAATCGTGAAAACACTAAATGTGGTGGGAAAGTACAGGACAATAAATATAGTTTAGTCTTACTTATGTATTAAGATGCCAATATATTTTATTTAAATTTGCATGAAACATAACAAGAACTATTTTAGTTGATTCTAGGAATGGAGACTGGTGGGTTTTCATACCCTTTTGTGCTATCAAACTCTTTTTCTTACCACATGCTTCCATGATTTCTATAAGTTTGACAGATACTAGTTTAATAAAACTAGTTTTTAAAAATAGCGTGAGCTTGTTTAATCACCCTGAAATACGGAGCTGAGATGAGGAGAAACATATGTTTAGTAGGGAACACAGTGCACAGAATAGGCACTTAAAGAGCATCACATCACTTTGGAATCCTTTGGGAATCCTCATTCTACACCCCTCCCCATGTGCTGGGAATGGAACCCAGGGCCTTGCCCAAAGCTAGGCAAACTCCCAGCTCCTTGCAATTATTAAAACAGCATTCAGATCATTCTCTAAAAGTTTGCTTTTAGTTTTGGCTGAGGTTTTTCTCATGAATACAAATTCAATATAAATAATTCGAAGTGATTCTTTCTAAAAACACACGCAGCTTATTTAGAATTCTTTAAATATGCCTCTTCTTAGCCTGCTCACAGCATGAGCAGTCCAGAGGGAATGAAACTAAAGGCACTCTCTGACCTTGTGATGTGTGTCTGACATTCTGGTCCAATTTGGTGGCTCCCAAGCAAAGCTGAGTCTCTCATGTCTTCTGGCTTCCCATCCTCTTGGTTCCGAATGGAACTGAAGGAACTAACCCTAACTGAAAACAGTGTCTCTGCTTGAATGCAGTATAGAATAAGATTCGTAGAGACTAAGAAACAGTTCTGGCCAAAATTCAAGAACACTGGAAGTGGAGGATTGTTTGGAAGCTGAACAGGAAGCCGTTTTGGCTGGGAAAAAGTTGCAGAGCTCAGTGATGTTTCCATGAGAAACTCAGCTCTACTCCCTTCCCCTTTCATGGACAGGCATAAAGTCAACAGCCACACCGATATTTCTGCAGCTGGCCTTCCTCATAATAAAGGCAATGCTGCTAGAGACTGAGAATAAATTAGAATGCTAGTCAGTGGTAAATATTTTGAAGTACAGAGGGTAGAGGCTAGGAAAGAGGACCACCACAGTTTGACCTGAGCACTGATTGCATGCTGAGTCAACAGATCTCCCATGAGATGAACAGGACAGTCAGTTCTGCCTAGAATCACATCTCAAAATAGCATGGAGGGGACATATTTTTACTTATAGATTTGAAGCCTTTTCTGTGAAATATTACCTTACAGCTGGGGTGTCAAGGTGCTAGGACGGCAATCTGATGGAAGCACTTTCTTAATTGAAGTTCTTTCTTCCCAGACTCTAGCTTGTGTGAAGTTAACAGAAAAAAAAACTAACCACGACATTAGGTGATAATGAATGTTTTCAAAAAACAGTAGATTTTAGATATAGAAAAACTAATGGGAATATGTTTGGATAAGAAATCCAAAAGCTTTATTCAGTTTTGACCACTAGTGCCATTTGTTCATTTACTCATCAATCTAGATGACTATATGCACAATGGAAATTGTATTACAGGCCAAATTTTATAGATAAAGTTAAATATTATCCATTAAAATAGGTTCTACAATTACTATGAAATGTAGCAGGAATGTCACAGATACGAGTAATTTTTCAATAGAATTTTTTCTACTGTTAAGGCAGTGCTATTTGTGAGGGAAAACTTCAACCCAATGGGAAAACAGACAAACTTAGCATTTAGATAAAATCTAATCAGATTGGATGCCAAAATCTGCCAATCCCAAAACATAGCATTTGCCTCAAAGGAAACTTTTGGAGCTAAATATGTGTGATCGTGGCACCAGAACATAGATTCAGGCTCACCACAAGTACCAGTATGATAGCAGTTTTATGAAGTTTTCATGGTAACAGAATCACAAGAACAAAATATAAATCAAAGCATTTTCAAGATCCATTGATGGAAATATTGAGTAGGTAAGTTACAGCAAAGGGGAGAAATCTACTATAGGTCACAAATGCTCTCTGATAACATTCTTAGCATTTGAGTTGCTGGAAGCTAAAGGTCTCTTTATCCATCCTAAAACACTGTTACCTAATGATCACACTATGGATTAACATTCAAACACCAGTGAATGGCTATTAAGGAAAGTAAAGATAGCAAGGTAATTTGCCTCTGGCTGTATAAAATTCTGGTTCTTCACAGCTACTGAAGTTGTTCTGATCAGTTAATCAGCCTTACAGAGCATGTAGCACACAAGTGCTGCTTTTTTCCCTTGCAACTTTAGTTCACACTGGTGTGGGAACCAAATGGCTCCCTGAATAGGTCTAAACTCTGGTCACTTCTCAGACTTATGCCCTTAGCCTTCTCATCCTTAGTGGTGGCTGGTGAACATCTGCTGATGACCCATCTGAGTACATATTATAAAATATTTGCTCGATTCTTTTACTTCAGTTGAGAGAGCAATTTATTCAAAAAAGCAACCACCATGCCAATGGAAATGATACCTGAAAACTCTTCAACAAAAGGCAAACACTGTCAAACAGGCAAGCTCAGCTGTTTCTCACTTGTATTGTTTTTGATGTTTTTTAGTTTTAGTTATAAAACTAATGCATATTGGTTGAAGATTTGACTCAGTTGGAGAGCATTTGCTTAGCATATGTGAGGCTCTGAGTTCAGTCCCCAGCAAACAAAAATACATAAAACCTAAGGATTGGTGACTGAAGGAAGAGATGGTTCCTGCAGAGGATCTAGATTCAGTTCCTAACACACAAACCAGGCAGCTTGAATCCACTGCAACTCCAGTTCCATGGGATCTGGTGGTCTTCTTGGGCACCTATCCTTCTTCACATGTGTGGTACACATAAAGTCATGCAGGCATGTACACATACATTAAAAATTTTTAAACCATAATTGTATGTAACAATGTCAGTTTTATTAATACTCATTTGGTGTGCATTCATTTGTTCTCAAGTAAGGTTAGAAATTTGGGGAATTTTGAGTTGTGAATGTTAGGAATTTTTCCTAACATGAGCTCTCTGCCGACACAAAATCCCAATCAAGCCAAATCAAAACAAGCCAAATTAAAAAATATCCAGGTTTAATGGGATTCCTGTGCTCTCGGGTGGCCCTGAGGGGGAACCAGGAGGCCTCGAAGAGACCACCAGGAGAAAGGAAAAAGGACCACATGTTCCTCTTTTGGGAGTTCACTTAAGTACCCTGTGGGAGTGTACTTAATCCTGGCATGCTGGGATTTGGAGTCCAGACCAATACAACTCTCAGGCCTGGAGGCTAGGATAGATGGGAGGGGCTGAGGTCTACGTCCCAACTTAACATTCCAGACTCTTTGGATATAGGGATGACAGGAAATTGAAGTGATAATTATAGGCTCTCTAAGGAAAGGGGGCATTGACTAAAGTCTGGCTACTTCCTGCGGGCATAGGGCAACATGGGGAAGGGGAGAGCTAGGTGTTGGTGGGTCCCCACTCAGCGAGAGGTGTAGCTGGAAAGACATCCCATGTACTGTCATCCCAGGGAGGGGTCAGGACCTGGCATGCTGGGATTTGGAGTCCAAACCAATACAACTCTCAGGCCTGGGGGCTAGGATAGATGCAAGGGGCTGGGGTCTGTTTCCAACTTACCAGTGGTGATTATAATAAGATTGAAAAATATTATTATTTCATTCTACTCCATTGGAGGAGATATAATGGGCATTTAATTTTGTCCTTGGTCAATCCCAGGACTTGATGGCCTAGATAGCAGGGATAGACAGACCAAGGTCTTCTCAGCCATTATCTGGGGATACCTAGGTCCCTCTTTTCCCCCACCCTCCACATACACTCCCTAGGTAATAGTTTTCTGCTTTGATTTCTGACTCAACCCATTTTTTGACCTGAAAGTTGTTTCAAATTAAATAAGTCTGAGACCGTGGTGAACTAGTGCAGACATTAACCAGCAGTCTCTTGCCACTGTCACTTTTCAGACTGAAAGTCTGGAAATTATGTTTGACATTTATGTTGCTTGATGTCCATTTCCAGGAGCACTCTCTCTCTCTCTCTCTTTCTCTCCTCCCTCTGTGTGTGTGTGTTTCTATCAACAAACTAACCATTTCTAATTATACTTTGTTTCAGAGTCACACTGAAGAGATGCTGGCGCCCCCACATTGTTGGCATTTTGAGAATTATCTTATCATTGCCTCTAAGCAAGTCCCTTACAACAAAACAATTTAATGGCTCTATTGTCAGCATTATCAGTCATTTCCTTTTTCCTTGACTCAGTATTTCACTGATTTGAAGTGCAAGCAGGAAGATTAAGAAAGCTTAACCTGGGCTATCAGATAAGCCTCAATGTTAGTGCCATTCACAGTATGGTTCTCAATGGAGTAGTTAAGGGAAGCCTCCACCAGAACTCCTGTCCATTGAAATGGAGACTACCACACTTACCAACCCATTTGCTCTGGAAGTGGTCCCGGAGGAAGGCTGTGACAATAAGCTGGGAAGTAGTAACATAGCCCTGAGGATGGAACTTGCTGAATACCCGGAAATCTCTGCTCTCAGCCCAAGTGTTAAGTGCCAGCTCTCACTTTGAGCATCTGTTAAATAGCTTTAGGTGGCCAGTCTCCATGGTTCCTCACCTGGCATGAGTAGGTGAAGAGGAACAGGAAAAGACGCATCAGTCTTCAGCACAGAACCCATACTCTGCAGACAAGACCATAAAATTTGAAAGGAAGAAAGGGAGGTCAAAACTAAGAAGTGGGACATCTATGGGAGCAGTGAGATCTACTTGGCAGAACTGTGGCTCCTTACCTGACCTGAAAGAGACCAAAGACCACAGAGAAAGATGGAGCACCAAATTCAGTTGGTTGAGCCTTCTGTTCTAAAACTTTAAAAACAGCAGGAAGTTGATTCTTGCCCCTCCCCCTCCTAGCTTCAAAGGTTGGAACTAGTATGGTTAAAACACTAAGCCTGCCTTCCTGTGTTATTCTGCTACAGCAGGAGAACTTCAGCAGTGCCAAAAGCTTGCAATCCAGGCCACACAACTGCAGCATACCCAGAAGGCAGTTTCTTTTTGATGGCACTGAGGCTATGAGTAGGCCAGCTCATTGGAATTGAATTGATTTTAAAAGAAAAATCTAGTTTAGAAAGTAAAAGCCAATTTGTGATTTTATTGAATATTAAGGAATGACCTCATATGTCAATGCTATGTATTAAAACCAACCCTTTTAACATGTACTTCTCAAAACAATAATATGTAGAATTCTCTTTGTTTTTTTTTTACACTAGTTGCTCTGTCTTTTATTAATGGTTTGTATGCTGTTATCATTCAAGCTAGATTTGTAATAATTTAAACCTATGTACAACCAGATGGTCTATATTAATTTCAGATAGTATGCCAAAAGTTTTCATGCTCCCCAGATTCTAGAAATTTATGAGCTTAGCATTGAATTTTTTATTGTTTCCCATGTGCTGGCTGGAAAACAGGAGAAAGTGAGCTGCTGGGGTCAGTGTAGCTTGTTGATCAGTAGAGTGTTTAATTTAGAAGTATACACCAAATTTCACCTTTCATTGCTCTGTATGAACATAGCCCCATTATATTCTTACATTGGAGTATAGGAGCTGGAGAGATGGTCCAGTGGTTAAGAGCACTAGCTCTTTTTAAGAGAGCCCAGGTTTATTCCCACAACCCATATGGCAGTTCACAACTGCCCATAATTCCATCCCCAGCAGATCTGACATGTCTTCTGGCTTACATGTGTAATACATGTTACAAACACAGTGTACATGCAAGCAAAATACCTATACATATAAAATGAAAATTAAAAGAATTGGAGTATGGAGCTAATTAAATTCTTAATATCTATATCTAAGGTATATTAGGTGTAATAGATTTTGGGGAACATCACACCAAGCAACTTTTCAGGTAGATTTTCAAAATGTTAAATATGTACTTTCTATGCTAACTTAAAACATTCTTTTAAAAAACAGTAAGTTGCATGTGGATACATGCCTGTAATCCCAGTATTTGGGAAAAAGGAGAAGTTAGAGTTCCAGGTTATCCTTGGCTCCATAGCTAATTTGAGGCCAGCTTGGTGTTTTGGTAAAAGTAAAATGGCACCATTCCTTGAGTGGCTTCAGTGGGCAGCAGATCCTGAGACCACAGTGGCCTACAAAGGTAGACAGTCCCAGACAGGGAGCCACACAGCAAGTGAGAGCCAGAGACCTATGAGGCACGCCATGCAGAGAAAGTGGGTATTCATTTAGTGGGTTATGGAGAGGAAATGGAAAGGGGGAAGGGGAGAAGGGAGAAGAGGAGAGAGAAAGAGAAACACAGAGAGAGAAAGAGAGAGAGAGAGAAGAGGGGGAAGGGGAGAACTGGGGAGAAGGGAGAGAGGCAGAAGCTGCTTTTTCGGGAGAGAGACAAAAAAGGAAAGGACTCAGGCTGGAAACAGAAGGAAGATCTGCTTGCCTCAGCAGATGGGGGAGGGAGTGGGTGGGGTTTGTCTCTTAAAGGGACAGGACAGACCACTACATTTCTATCTCTTTTTTATAATAAAAAAGCAGGAGGTTAAGCACAACAGGTTAAAGGAATTGGGACAGCGGGTTCTCAAGACTGCTTCCTGCTTACCTGTGGGCATCATCTTGCAGGGGGTGGAACCTGAGAAAGCTGGGTGCTGGTCACATCCTAGCATACCTGGTCTCTTTGCTCCGGTCTGGTGTTTGTGTTATGGAAATGTCTGGTGTCTCTTATACCTGCTTCAGGTATTGGCAGAACAGAGGACAACAGAAGTTTTAGATATATGCATTGTATAACAGTAGGATATTTATGTCAGAATGACTGTGACAGATATTTTTGCACAATTAAAGGTATTATTAAGACTATGGCAGCATGAGAGAGAAATCTGATTAACTTGTATTTGTCCTCACACCTTTATAACATGCAGGTACACACCTGAATAACTTGTATTTGTGTTTTACTGAAATTTGTTTGGTGAGGTTGTCCTTTTAAACTGACAAAACCTCTCAGATGTCAAACTGCATCAGAGATCTTTGAAAAGGATGAAATTTTACTTGAGTTATTGATTGAAAAAAACAGAGAACTTACTTGGTTGGCACCTAGAGCTACTCCTCAGGGTCCTCCATGTTCGCTGAGGGTCATATTTGCCTTTTGCTGTTTAGCGCATGGCCTGCCAGGCTCCAGAAGATCCTTTGGGCTAAGAAATCTGTAGGAAGACAAGCCTGCCTTGACCTGAGCAGCTAGGCTGTCGATTCCAGCAATTCTGTCCACTGTCTGGTGATCTTCAGTTTAGATGAAAGGCAGTTTTTCCCAGTGGTCAGCGCTTGGCAATTGAAGTGCATTGCAGATGGATGTTGTTCTGTGCCCATCTGTCTTCTGTCTTCTTCAGAGGAAGTAGAATGCTGCTGCTAGGAGCCAACCTGTGTCTTTTTGTTATGGAAAGTCTTTTAATAATTAAATATTTAAATGCCATATTCTCCAGATCTCTGAGCAGTTGAGGGCTGTTTATTGGATATAGATGAGTTATAACTATAGCATAGAATCTTCCTGGAGAGCTGAGTCTGAGGTTGACTGTACTGGCTGCCAACTTAACAGGTAAGCAAGGTTGGATTAAGAGGCTTAAAAGTACATACCAATTTAAAACATGAGACTTATTGCTTTGTAGTCTGGAATGAGATACAATGAACAGACAATTATTACATTTAACAGTGAACATAGGCATATTTAAGTTACATGTATACACTCACACACACACACAGAGTGAACAGGAATTGGGCAAAGTGGATGCTTTTGGTGGGCCCTACCAAAGTCATTCACTGCACAAAACACACGTATAACAGAGTCAGCACCAGGAACCAGGCAGGGACTACCTCAGTAAAGATGGCAGGACTTGGTCACCTGGCCTGGATATCAGTTAAGATGGCAGTGAAGTCACCTGGTCTCAGTTAAGATGACGGTAAAGTCTCCTAACCTGAGTCAAAATGGCGGCAGTCACATGTTGTATGGAGAAGTTTTTTTGAACTACAGGAAATTTAAACATAATAACAAGAGAGACCTAGAGGCGTGATCCACCCTGTTGCTGAGCCACCACACCACAAGCCATGGCAGGGAGCAAAGACTGGAATTGAAAACAGTTGCCTCGCAGATCCAACTAATCTTGTCATTTCCATGGGATCAGCGGTAGTGGTGGCACGGATAGTTTGAGGAAAAGCAGAGCCAGTGGGACACCAGCAGAGCATTTACAGGCGGATGGCTGATAGTTTGAGGGTTTATACCATAGCTGAAAACATGAAAACAGCGAACAAACACCACAGGGCCTATAGAAGGACATGTCCTCTCTACAGGTGGCAGGGGGGGCTGACTGGCTCCAGTCCAGGTGACTTGGAAACCAGAGGCTAGAGGCCGCTCTGAGTGGTCTCTCACAGCAGGGACCACTGATTAGTGGTCAAAAAGAAAACAAAAGAAAAAGGAAAATCTGAGGGACCCTGGACCTCAAGGCAACCACACTGCTCAGCATGTTCAGTGCTAGCACGGGTGGACTAACCCTGGGTTGTCTGATCACATTTTTAGCTATGGGAAGTAACCAGAGATGACTGTCAGCGATGGGCTCAACCTTAGCAGTGAAGGCTGTCGTTAGCTGACTGGAAGGGGAAAACTCACCACTGAAGCCGCTGGTGTGCGTAAAGGTCGGCATTCAGGCAGATAGAACGCAGAGCTGTTATAAAGAAACCTGGTTCCTGAGCCCAGGGTTCCACACTTCCTCAGCCAGCCCACCTGTGGGCAGGAGGAAAGGTGGAGAGAGCCTGGCTGAGTCACAAGGACCAATGTATGGTAAAAGTAAAACACTGCAGGTCCCTGAGTGGCAGCAGTGGGCAGCGGGCCATGAAGGCAGCCAGTCCCAGGCAGGGAGCCATATGGCAGGTGAGAGACAGAGACCTATTAGGCACACCATGCAGAGAAAGTGGGTATTTATTTAATGGGTTATGGAGGGGAAATGGAAAGGGGGGAAGGGGAGAGGGGAAAAGAGCAGAGAGGGAGGCAGAAAGAGAGAGGGGGAAGGGGAGAAGGGAGAGAGGAGGAAGCTGCCTCTTTGGGAGAGAGATGGAAAAGGAAAGAACTCAAGCTGGAAGCAGAAAGAAGATCTGCTTGCCTCAGTGGACGGGGGAGGAAGTAGGCAGGGCTTGTTTCTTAAAACAATGGACAGGACAGACCATTACACTTGGTATATATGAGAACCTGTCTCAAAAATAACTAAGCAAAAAGTTATAAAACATTTGGACATTAAAATGTTTAATAAAAAGATGCAAATATTGTATGGTCCAGGGGTTGAGCTGAGAGTACATTCCATAAATGGTGGTTAGGAAATGAGATCTGACTTGGCAACATTTAATACTTGGTTAGTCATTGACAAGACTCCACTGTGTTCCTGCTAAGCTATTTCTGGGTCCTTAAAGTAACCCAAGTGACATGCTGAACACACCACACAAAGAAACAGTGATAAGAAATTTTTCTTGACTTTCCTCTTTGAATGATTATAGACTCACAGGAAGTTGCACAAAAAACATACTCAGGTACAGTGTACCCTTCACCTATTTCCCCCCTAGAGGATATCTTACAAATAGATTAACATCAATACTAGGAAATTATTGGTGTAATCTAAAGTCTTAACATTCTACGTTCAAGTTTTGATGTGCACTTATTTTATATATATATATATACATATACAGAAATCTGTGTGAATGCATCACTCACAAATTTCTGTAAACACCATTATAGCCAAGACAGAATCATTGCATCAACACAAAGAAATTGTAGTGGCAACTGGTTTTAGTTATATACCCTGTCCAATCCTACCATTTCCCAGGGCAAACACTAATTTGTTCTCCATTTCTATGATGGTTTTATTTTCAAGAATGTCTGTGTGATCTGGGCAGTGATGGCACATGCCTGTAATTCCAACACTCGGGAGGCAAGGGCAGATAGATCTCTGTGAGCTCAAGGCTAGCCTAAAAGACAGAATGAGTTCCAGCCAAAGATACATAGAGAAACCCAGTCTTGAAGAGAGAGAGAGAGAGAGAGTAGGAAAGGAAAGGAAAGGAAAGGAAAGGAAAGGAAAGGAAAGGAAAGGAAAGGAAAGGAAAGGAAAGGAAAGGAAAGGAAAGGAAAGGAAAAAGGAAATGTCTGTGTGAGGGTGTCAGATCCCCTGGAACTGGAGTATAGACAGCTGTGAGCTGTGATTCTGAGAACTGAACTTGGGTCCTCTGAAAGAGAAACCCATGGTCTTAACCACTGAGCCATCTCTCCAGTCCAATTTCAATCTTCTTTATGTCTGGACCAAATTATTTTGTATGTACATCACAGTCTCTTTATCCATTGATCCATTGGATGAACACTGAGGTTGATTCCATATGTTGGCTATTGTGAATAGTGCTGCACTAAGTATAAATGTGCAAGCATCTCTGGGGTTTGGTCACATGTCAGGTGTAACTCGTCATTGGTGTGTGGGTTCACATGGGTCTGAGAAATGAAGACTCAGAGACACATGAGAATGAATGCAGCCTCTGCGGCTGCAGGGGGCTCAGTCTTGGTCAACTGAAGCGCCTTCCCTTTGCCTCCTAGCATCTTTATTTTTTCCTATATTTACACTTTAGCTAGTAGATTCCCATATCTCAAAACAAAATGAATGAAGTTTCTGAAAATACAAAGCCAGGTGCAAATACCTGGTCACCATTTGGCGGGCTTCCTCAGAGGTGGAGTTTGGACTGAGGCAACTTCCAGGGGAGGGGACTTCTGTCAGGAGCTGGGGTGAAGTCCCCAGGCAAACAAAAAGTCTGGAGTGTTTGGTTGGAAGCATCACCTCAGCTCCCTAACACCCCTTTATACAAAAAGTCTGGATTGTTTGCCTGGGGCAAAGACTTTGTTAGTCAGAGTTTCACTTTGTAACCCTGCTGTGCTAAACCTATACACCTTAGGCTATCCTTGCCGTGGCAGACATCTTCCTGCCTCAGCTTCTTGAATGCTGGTATTATAGGTGTGAGCCACCATGCCAGGCTTGCAAAGTCTTTTAAAAGTCATGTGATTTCTCGTGATCCTGCAAGAGAGGCTGAGAACCCAGTAATGATTTTTTTCTATTATCTTCAGAAATATCTACTGATATTCTTCAGAAAAAGTTGAAGTTTCTCCCTTTATGCTGAAACCTGCTAGGTATTGGATTTACAGTGGAGAACGAGGGCTTAAGTGAAGACCATGAAAACTGTGAGATTTAGATGGCTCTGGGAATACTTCTACGAGGAGCTGAAATTTAAGCTGAAGTTTAAAAGGTGATGATCCAGCTATGAAAGAGAAGAAAGGTAGATCATTTCAAACAGACTGCATAGGTTCTATAAAGGTACCAAGGTAGGAAAAACATGAGCAAAAAAAAAACCAGTTGGTTTTCTGGGTAGATGATGCAGTGGTTAAGAGCACTGGCTGCTATTGCAGAGGACCTGAATTCTGTTTACAGCACCCACACAGCAGCTCACATTAGGCTGTAATGCTAGTATCAGGAGACTGAACAACCTCTGAGGATACCAGGCATGAAAGCAGTACACAGACAAACATGCAAACAAAACACCCATACACATAAAAAATAATAAAACAGATAAGTATGACTGAAGTGCTTTTTTAAAAATTGTTTTTATGAAGCTATATATTTTTCTCTCCTCCCCTCACTTCCTCTCCCTTCCCCTTCAACCCTCTTCCATGGTCCCTATGCTACCAGTTTACTCAGATCTTGTCTTTTTCTACTTCCCATGTAGATTAGATCCATGCATGTCTCTCTTAGGGTCCTCTTTCTGGTCTAAGTTCTCTGGGATTGTGAATTGTAGGCTGGTTTTCCTTTGCATTACGTTTAAAAGCCATCTATGAGTGAGTACTTATGATATTTGTCTTTCTGGGTCTGAATTACCTCACTCAATATGATGTTTTCTAGATCCATCCATTTGCCCGCAAATTTCAAGATATCATTATTTTTTCTGCTGTGTAGTACTCCATTGTGTAAATGTACCACATTTTCCTTATCCATTCTTCCATCTTGGGGCATTTAGGTTGTTTCCAGGTTCTGGCTATGACAAACGAAGCTGCTATGAACATAGTTGAGCACATGTCCTTGTGGCATGATTGAGCATCCTTTGGATATATACCCAAAACTGATATTACTGGGTCTTAAGGAAGGTTGTTTCCTATTTTCTGAGAAATCACCATACTGATATACCAGTTTGCACTCCCACCAGCAATGCAGGAGTGTTCACTTTACCCCACAACCTCTCCAGCATAAGTTGTCATCAGTGTTTTTGATCTTGGCAATTCTTACAGGTATAAGATGAAATCTCAGAGCTGTTTTGATTTGCATTTCTCTGATGACTAAGAATGTTGACTATTTCCTTAAGTGTCTTTCAGCCATTTTAGATTCATCTGTTGAGAGTTCTCTGTTTAGGTCGTACCCCATTTTTTTATTGGATTATTTGTTCTTTTGATGACCAATTTCTTGAGTTCTTTGTGTATTTTGGAGATCAGACCTCTGTCTGATGTGGGGTTGGTGAAGATCTTTTCCCATTCTGTGGGCTGTCGTTTTGTCTTGTTGACCATGTCCTTTACTTTACAGAAGCTTTTCAGTTTCAGGAGGTCCCATTTATTAATTGTTTCTCTCAGTGTCTGTGCTGCTGGGGTCATATTTAGAAAGTGGTCTCCTGTGCCAATGCATTCAAGTGTACTTCCCACTTTCTCTTCTGTGAGGTTCAGCGTGGTTGGTTTTATGTTGAGTTCTTTGATCCATTTGTACTTGAGTTTTGTGCATGGTGATAGATATGGATCTATTTTCATTCTTCTACACATTGATATCCAGTTATGACAGCACCGTTTATTGAATATGCTTTCTTTTTTCCATTTTACATTTTTTAACTTCTTTGTCAAAAATCAGGTAGTCGTAGATGTGTGGATTGATATCCAGGTCTTCGATTCGGTTCCATTGGTCCTCCTGTCTGTTTTTATGCCAGTACCAGGCTGTTTTCAGTACTGTAGCTCTGTAGTAGAGTTTGAAGTCAGGGATTGTGAGGCCTCCAGAAGTTCCTTTATTGCACAGGACTGTTTTGGCTATCCTGGGTGTTTTGCTTTTCCATATGGAGGTGAGTACCATTCTTTCGAGGCCTGTGAAGAATTTTGCTGGGTATTGCCTTGAAACTATAGATTGCATGTGTTAAGACTTTTACTATGTTAATTCTTCCTACCCAAGAGCATGGAAGATCTTTCCATTTTCTGGCGTCTTCTTCAGTTTCTTTCTTCAAAGATTTAAAGTTCTTGTCATACAAGTCTTCCACTTGTTTGGTTAGAGTTACCCCAAGATATTTTATGTTATTTGTGGCTATGGTGAAAAGTGATATTTCTCTGATTTCTTTCTCAGCATGTTTATCATCTGTGTAAAGGAGGGATACTGATTTTTCAAGTTAATCTTGTGTCCTGTTACATTACTGAAGGTGTTTATGAGTTGTAGAAGTTCCTTGGGAGAATTTTTGGGGTAACTTATGTAAACTATCATATCATCAGCAAACAGTGAGTTTGACTTCTTTTCTGATTTGTATCCCCTTGATCTCCTTTTGTTGTCTTATTGCTCTAGCTAGACCCTCAAGTACTATATTAAATAGATATGGTTAGAGTGGACAACCTTGTCTTGTTCCTGATTTCAGTGGGATCACTGGGAGTTTCTCTCCATTTAGTTTGATGTTGGCTGTTAGCTTGCTGTATATTGCCTTTATTATGTTTAGCTATGTTCCTTGTATCCCTGTTCTCTCCAAGACCTTTATCATGAAGGGATGTTGTATTTTGTCAAAGGCTTTTTCAGCATCTATTGAGATGATCATGTTTTTTTTCCAGTTTATTTATATGGTGGATTACATTGACAGAATTTTATATATTGAACCATCCTGCATCTCTGGGATGAAGCTGACTTGATCATGGTGGATGATGGTTCTGATTTGTTCTTAGATTAGGTTTGCCACTATTTTATTCAGTATTTTTTGTATCAATATTCATTGGTGAAATTGGTCTGTAATTCCCTTTCTTAGTAATATCTTTGTGTGGTTTGTATATCAGGGTAATTTTAGCTTCATATAAAGAGGTTGGCAATGTGTCCTTTGTTTCTATTGTGTGGAACAATTTGAGCAGTATTGGTATTAGTTCTTCTTTGACAATCTTGTAGAATTCCGAGTTGAAATCATCTGGCCCAGGGCTTTTTCTGGTTGGGAGACGTTTGATGACTGTTTCTATTTCTTCAGCAGTTATAGGTCTATTTAATTTGATTATCTAGTCCTAATTTAATTTTGGTGATATTTATTTAGACAATTGTCCATTTCCTTTAAGTTTTTCAATTTTGTGGAGTACAGGTTTTTGAAATATGGCCTGATGATTCTCTGGATTTCCTTCGTGTTTGTTGTTATGTCCCCCTTTTCATTTCTGATTTTGTTAAGTTGGATATTTTCTCTGCCTTTTGGTTAGTTTGGATAAAGGTTTGTCTATCTTGTTGATTTTCTTGAGGAACCAACTCTTTCTCTCAATGCTTCTTTGTATTGTTTTCTTTGTTTCTATTTGGTTTATTTCAGCTGTCAATTTGATTATTTCCTGCCATCATTTGGATATGTTGTGTGGTCATTTTCACTGAATTTTAGGAAGTCTTTAATTTCTTCCTTGGCCCATTGATAATTCAGGTGAGCATTGATTTATTTCCACATGTTTGTGGGCTTTCTGAAATTAGTGTTGCTGTTGAATTATAATTTTAAGCCATGGTGATCCAATATGATACATGGGTTATTCTAATTTTTTTGTATCTGTTAAGGTTTGCTTTCTTACCTAGTATGTGTTCAATTTTTGAGACGGTTCCGTGAGGTGCTGAGAAGAAGGTATATTTATGTTTGGATTGAAAGTTCTATAGATGTCTGATAAATCCATTTGATTCATAACATCTGTTAGTTCCTTTATTTTTCTGTTAATTTTCAGTCTGATAGACCTGTCCAGTGGTGAGAGTGGGGTGTTGAAGTTTCCCACTGATGGGGAAGCTCTGTTAACCAATCATGCCTAGTTAAGGTGTGGCTACCTGGAACCCAGGAAGAAAACTGGGACAGACCAGGTGCGTACTCTCTCTGCGCAATTCCCGCTGGACACAGAGGAAGTCGGACTCCCCATTCTTGTGCTGTGAGTTTCCCATTATAACCATTAAAAATATAATTGTTATCCTTAAGCTGGCTTGGTTATTTCCCATACCGAGCTCGTTCACAACATCCCACTATTAGTGTGTGGGGTTTAATGTCTGATTTAAGCTTTATAAGTATTTCTTTTACATGTGAGGGTGCCCTTCTATTTGGGGCAAAGATGTTCAGTATTGAGATTTTTCTCTTGATGGATTTTTCCTGTGACTAATATGAAATGTCCTTCTACATCTCTTCTGATTGATTTTAGTTTGAAGTCTATTTTGTTAGATATTAGGATAGCTACACCTGCTTTGTTCTTAGGTCCATTTGATAGGAAAATATTTTCCCAACCCTTTACTCTGAGGTGATGTCTGTCTTTGAGGTTGAGGTGTGTTGCTTGTGTGCAGCAAAAGAATGGATTCTGTTTTTGTAACCAATATGTTAGCCTGTGTCTTTTTATAGGTGAGTTGAGTTCATTTATATTAAGGGAAATGATTTTTATTGTTTTTTATTTCTTTATTATTATTATTTTTATTGAGCTCTACATTTTTCTCTGCTCCCCTCTCTACCTCTCCCCTCCTCTTCAACCCTCTTTCAAGGTCCCCATGCTCCCAATTTACTCAGGAGATCTTGTCTTTTTCTACTTCCCATGTAGATTAGATCTATGTATGTCTCTCTTAGGGTCCTCATTGTTGTCTAGGTTCTCTGGGATTGTGATTTGTGGGCTGGTTTTCTTTGCTTTATGTTCAAAAACCACTTATGAGTGAGTATGATTATTATCTTTCTGTGTCTGGGTTGCTTCAATCAAAATGATGTTTTCTAGCTCCATCCATTTGCCTGCAATATTCAAGATGTCATTATTTTTTTCTGCTGTATAGGACTCCATTGTGTAAATTACCACATTTTCCTCATTCATTCTTCCATCTAGGGGCATTTAGTTTGTTTCCAGTTTCTGGCTATGACAAACAATGCTGCTATGAACATAGTTGAGCACATGTCCTTGTGGCATGATTGAGCATCCTTTGGATATATACCCCAAACTGGTAGTACTGGGTCTTGAGGAAGGTTGTTTCCTAATTTTCTGAGAAATCGCCACACTGACATCCAAAGAGGCTGTACCAGCTTGCATTCCCACCAGCAATGCAGGAGTGTTCCCTTTTCCCCACAACCTCTCCAGCATAAGTTGTATTAATGACAAGTGATTGCTAGATCCTATTATTTTAGTTTTTGTTGGTAGTGATGTTATAGTGTTTTCCCCTTCTTTGGTATTTGCTGCTGTGAGATCATCTATTGTCTGTGTTTTTGTGGATGTAGCTAACTTCCTTGGGTAGGAATTTTCCTCCTAGAAATTGTGTAGGGCTGGGTTTATGGCTAGGTTTTGGTTAAATCTGGTTCTGTCATGGAATATCTTGTTTTGTCCTTCTATGGTGATTAAAGTTTTGCTGGGTATAGTAGTCTGGGCTGGCATCCGTGGTCTCTTAGTGTCTGCATAATACTTGCCCAGGCTTTCATTGTATCCACTGAGAAGTCAGATGTAATTCTGATAGGTCAGCCTTTATATGTTACTTAGTTTTTTTCCTTTGTAGCTCTTAATATTCTTTATTGTGTATGTGGCAAGGGGACTTTTTCTGATCCTATCTGTTTGGTGCCCTGTAAGTTTCTTGTATGTTCATATGCATATCTGTCTTTAGGTTGGTAAAGTTTTGTTCTATGATTTTGTTGAATATATTTTCTGTGCTTTTGAGTTGAACTTCTCCTCCTTTTATCACTAATATTCTTATGTTTGGTCTTTTCACGGTGTCCCATATTTCCTGGATATTTTGTCTTAAGCTTTTGTTAGATTTAATGTTTTCTTTGACTGATAAATCTATTTACTCTATTGTATCTTCAGCGCTTGCGATTCTCTCTTCCATCTCTTGTATTCTGCTGTTTATTCTTGCATTGTGGTTCCTGATTGTTTTCTCATACTTTCCATTTCCAGAATTCCCTCAGTTTGTGTTTTCTTTATTATCTCTATTTTGGTTTTCAAACCTTGAATCGTTTTTCATTTGTTTCATGCTTTTTCTTAGTTTTCTTCAAGGGATTTATTGATCTCTTCCAATTATTTGTTTGTCTTTTCTTCCAGTTCTTTGAGGGAATTTTTCATTTCCTCTTTAAGGGCCTCAGACATTCCCCTAAAGTTATTTTTTAGGTCATTTTCTTCTGCTTCATCTATATTTTGGTGTTCAATTCTTGCTGTTGTATAGCCACTAGTTTTTGTTTGTGCCATGTTGCTCTTTGTGGTGCTGAGTGTGTTCTTACCTTGTCTACCCATCTTTTCCTTTGATTGGTGTAGCTGGGGCTGTGTCTCTGGTGATCAATCTTCTACGTGCCAGTGGACTCAAGTCTCAGATGGTTGTTCCTCAGGGCCATGGTTCCAGTCACTCGGTGTTCCCAGAGGTTGCTTGGTGCTCCCCGGTATTATTCTGTAATCCTGGAGGTTCAAGGTCATTTGGGCCTGCTCCTATTGAGGTTGCTTGCTTGGGGATGCTCCCACTGATGTTGCTGCCTTGGGCCTGCTCCTTTTGAGGTTGCTTGCTTCGGGATGCTCCCACTGATGTTGCTGCCTTTGGCCTGCTCCAGCAGAGGTCACTGTATTGAACCCAGTCCTATAGAGGTCACTGACTCAGGCCTGCTCCCTGGGAAGTCCCTGACTAGTGACTTGGTATTCTTTAAAACAAACAAAACCTTTCTTTTTGGTTTTTCAAGATGGAATTTCTCTGTAGCTTTGGAGCCTGCCTTGGCACTCATTCTGTAGACTAGGCTGGCCTTAAACTCATAGAGATCCACCTGTCTCTACCTCTTGAGTGCTGGGATTAAAAGCATGTGCCACTAATATGTAAGAGTTAGCCAATAAGAAGCTAGAGCTAATGGGCCAAGCAGTGATTTAATTAATACAGTTTCTGGATGGTTATTTCGGGAGTCTGGACAGTCAGGAAATGAACAAGTGGCCTCCTTACAGCAAATTGGCTCGCCAATATGGTCCACTATATCCACATTAAACCTGAGAAAGCTTGAAAGGGAACTCTAAACACAACAAACAAAGTTTAGCTGTATTTATTTCAGCTGGCAGCTTGCTGCCGCTCCCTTAAGAGAGGTCTTCCTGATTAAGCAGTAACAGAAAAAAATGCACAGTTTCAAAACAGCAGTTTCCTGGTTCTCCAGCATAAATGACTCTGGCTCTTTCAGGAGGTCCAACCAAGGAGCATTTAAATGGGATTTATGAGCAATGTGCTACAACTTGCTTAATGGCGACATAAGCCAGCTCTGTGCCTAAAAATGGGGCAATGTACATGGCTCTTAGAGGCAGCAAACACCTCCGCCATGCTGGACTGGGCAGGGCAAGCAGGCAGGGCCATACCACTGCTTAAGTTCATAAGAAGGGCTTAGCATTTTATGAAGCACTTCTGGTCAGAAAAGGATTACAGATATGCAATAAAGACAAATCCAGAGAAAAATTACCTCTAAATTACCTTGTTGGATAAATGTACATAGGCTTTGGAGAGAGAAGAAAAAGAATATAGAGATTTGGGAAAGAAGTAAATCATTAAAAAAAAGCAAAGTCTTTAAAGAGACAGAGTATAAACAGTCATAGATTAAAGGACTAAATATAATAAAATAAATATTAAAAAGTAATAGAATAAAAACAAATAAGCCACATAAAGAAAAAATATACACAGAGGGTCTGGATTATGTATATTATTGTATATATTTCCATAGTTATGGGATTACAAATGAGTACCACCACACCCAGCTGAAACTGAGTCTTTGACTCCACTATTACAGTACACCTCTATTGTTTCAACTATTATTCAGTTTCTTTCTATGGTATTTATAGGTTTCAGGACAATTTATTAGAGTTATAGCTTTTTATTTACTTTAAGTTACTATATATAGTATAAATTTTAAAAATTTGACTTTAACATGATCATTTCTAGTGTTGAAAATAAGATTTAAAAAAAAATTGAAATTGTGGCTGGGAACATAGTTCAACTGATAAAGTGCTTGCCACAGTCTGATCCCCAGCACCTATGTAAAAGTTGGACACATGGCACATGTCTGTAAACCCAGTACTATGACAACAGAAACTGGAAGATCCAAAAGACTTATTGGCTAGCCAGTCGAGTTGAAATAGTGAGTTTCAGGTTTGGTAAGATACCCTTTCTTAAAACATAAGGCCAGAGGAACTGGAGAGATGGTTCTGAAGCTAAGAGCACCAGCTGCTCTTCCAAAGCATTAGGAGTTCAATTCCCAGTACCCACATGGCAGCTCACAACCATCTATAACTGCAGTTCCAAGGAATCTGACCCCCTCTTCTGACTTCTGCAGGTACTAGGCATAAATATGGTATACTGACACACAGACAGACAAAATACCCATATACATAAAAATGAATAAAAAGGCTCAGAGTGATAGAAGTAGACATCCAGTGTCAACTTCTGGCCTCCACAAGCATGTTTACAACTTACTAAATTCACTTATTTTACTGTTTAATACACTCACAGTATTTCTCTATGTATAATCATGTCACCTGGAAACAGGAATATATTTTCCTTTCAAGTAAATATGGCTTTCCTCTTTCTGTCCTTGTTGCATTGGCTAGGACTATGTACTGTGTTGAATAAGAATCTGTCTGGTTCAATGGTAGCGGGTTATCATCCAAGAGTGAAAAGTTGATAAGTGCAAACATATTATTCTTGATCTTAAGAGGAAATGTTTGGTCTTTAACCAAAAAGAACAAATCTATATGTATGTTTATGCAAATGATCTTTATCAAGTTGAGGAAGTTCTCTTTATGCCTAGTTTGATAATTTTTTTATCATGAAAGGGTGCTAAATGTTGTCAATCATTTTCTGAATCAACTGATCAGGAACAATTGTAATTTTTTTCTTTAGTCTATTAATATTACATGAAGTGATGATTAAATATTAAACCAGACTCACATGACCCAATTTGTTCATGATATATAAATTCATTTATATTTTGTTGAACTTGATTTGCTGATCTTTTGATAAAAAATCTAAGCTAGAAACCAGATGTGGTGGTGCACACTTTTAATCCCAACACTTGGGAGGCAGAGGCAGGTGAATCTCTGTGAGGTCAAGGCCACCCTGGTCTACAGAGCGAGTTCCAGGACAGCCAGATATACACAGAGGAATCCTGTCTTTCAAAAACAAAACAAATATCTAAGCTGGATGTGATTGTGCACAATTCTATTCTGAGCATGTGCTAATCTCAGCATGTGGAAGACCATGTATTCCTGGTCAGTCTGGGCTACATAGTAATTTCCAGGACAACCTGGGCTACAGAATGGCTTACATTGTCCAGACTCAATATGAGGGCTTTTGCCTCGTCTTATTGTATCTTGTTTTGTCATGTTTGGTGGTTGTCTCTTGGAGGCACGCTCTTTTCTGAAGTGAAATGGAGAGGGGAGTGGGTCTGGAAGAGAGGGGGAGTATGGGGGAGCTGGGGAGAATGGATGGAAGGAAAACCGTGGTCTGGATGTATTGTATGAGAGAAGAATCTATTTTCAATAAACAAGACACCCTGTTTCAAAGAACAACAAAAAATGTAAAAACAATTACATGTAAATTTATAAGAGCTACTGACTGACAGTTTTTCCCATGGTTGTCTGGCTTTAGTATCTGGATAAAACTGACCTAAATTTTTATGAAAAACATTGTATCATATTGATGTCAATTCTACTTTAAATATTTGGTAGAATTATCCATTGAAACTATGTGGGCCAGGAAATTTTCTTTGGAAGAGTCTTTACTATTAGCTCCAGTTTTTATTGTTTTTGAATTTTTCAAATTATCCATTTCATATGGGCAGAGTTAGGGTAGTTTTGCGCTTTTGAGGAATTAGTGCATTTTACCCAGGTTATCAAGTATTGAAACCATTTGTAAAATGATTATTGATAGTTTTAGGCCTTAAAAACTGCTGTTTTTCCATCATTTTTCTGGTTTCCCCTTTCTGCCTTTTCTTATTTTTCAAAACTTCACTTCAATTTCCCTGCAGTATTTCTGAGATCTCTATGTATGTTTATTTCAGTGGCTCCTTTGGCTTCTACATATGCAACTTACTCTAGCCTACTTGAGTCAACTATTTGCTGCATCTAGAGCAGCCATTTGCATTGGGGTCTCTTTAACTTCTTCCCTTTTCATGATTCTCTTCATTTTCTCTCTATGTATTGAAAACAAAATCATACAGTTTAAATTTGCCTTAAAATCCAGTGTAATTTGTGATCTGGGGAAAATGGCACATCAGATAACTTGCTGCAGATCAGTAGATGGGGGAAGTTATATGGGAGGTGGGAAAAGAAATCGGAAGAGAAGAAGGATGGAAAACCATGGTTGAAACATTTTAATAATAATAATAATAATGAACCTGAGTGCAGCCAGGCAGTGGTGGCTCACTCCTTTAATCCCAACACTTGAGAGGCAGAGGCAGGTAGATCTCTGAGTTTGAGGCCAGCCTGGTCTACAGAGTGAGTTCTGGGACAGCCAAGACTAAACAGCAAAACCCTGTCTTGACAAAACAAAACCAACCAAACAAGCAAACAAAAAAATAAAACTGAGTGCAGATACACAGAGCCCATATAAAAAGTGGAGCATGGGCTTGTATATCTACAACCCCTAGTGGTGTAGAGACAGGAGGATGGCTGGACTTAGCTGGTTGCCAGCCTAGCTCCAGGTTCAGGACCCAGTCTCAAAGGAATAAAGTGAAGAGTGATAGAGCAGGACATCCAACATCCTCTTTTTTTCTTTTGCATTCATGAGCATGCATAGCCCTCCACACACACACACACACACACACACACTAAACAATTTCTAAAATATGAGAAAAGAGTCTATTTGTTTACTTGTATTTTCTTACTCTGTTCTGTCTCCATTTGTTAGGTATGTGGTACTCTTATCACTTGCTTTCAGCTGGAAAAACTTCCTTTAGCAGTTATTGTACATCAACAAACTTTGCTTTCCATTGAGGAAGTCATTATTTCAACATCACTCCTGAAAGATATTATTATGGGATATAGAAATCTGGGTTGACAGTTACTTTCTTTCCATCGCTGAAAATATGTGACACTTCAAACCTCCATGCTTTCAGGTATGAAATCCATTATACTTTCCCATAAATGATGTCATTTATCTCTAGATACTTTCAAGAATTTTTTCTTAAACTTTTCTTAATTTGATGAATCAATTAACCTAATTAAATTATTGAAAGATAGTTTCTCTAATTAGCCCAGGATAACTTCAAATTCATGATTTTTCTGTTTATACCACTCAAGTGCTGGTATTATAGGTATGCATCACCATCCCTGGCTAGAATTTACTTTTCTGAAACTCAATTGTGCTTTGTTTGTGGGTAGGTTTCTTTGGGTCTTTATTGATTAACATTCTCAGACATTACTGAATCTGTGAATTTATGCATTTTGTCAAATTTGTGGAAATTTCAAGCATATTTCGTCAAGTACGCTTTCAGCCTCTTACTGGAACTCTGCTGGCATGAAGGTAGATCAGTTATTGGAATACACCAGACTTTGCAGCTCAGTTCATCTTTTTTGTTGTCTCGTTTTGTTTTGAGACAGGTTCTCTCTATGTACCCTGCGAGGCCTGGTGCTCACTATATAGACCAGGCTAACTGAAAACTCAGAGATTTGCCTGCCTCTGCCACCAAGTGTCAGGGTCACCACACCTGGCCCTCTGTTCATCCTTTTTCACTCTGTTTTCTTTGGTTTGCATTGAGTAATCTGTTGTTTTCAGATTTGGTAACTCTTTTTTTTTAAAGATTTTTATTATATATTATGCAGTGTTCCTCCTACATGTATGCATACTGCCAGAAAGAGGGCACCAGATCTCATTATAGATGTTGTGACCTGCCATGTGATTGCTGGGAATTGAACTGGGGACCTCTGGAAGAGCAGCCAGTACTCTTAACCTCTAAGACATCTCTCCAGACCCAGTAATTCTTTTTTTAAAGTATTAATATTTTATGTGTATGTATGAGTGCCTGCATGTATGTATGGGCACCACCTGTATGGAGGCCAGAAGCAGGCATAAGCTAACTCTGGAACTTGAATTACAGGTGTTTTTGAACCACCATGTAGATTGGGAACCAAACTTTGGTCCTCTGCAAGAGTAGCAAGTGCTCTTAAACACCAAGCTAAAGCTTAAACACCAATTCTGCCCCAGAATTTGGTAATTATTTATTCAGTCAGCATGTTTCACAGTTTAGCCCACTCAGAGAGTTTTTTGGGAGTGTATTGTATTTTACAGGTCTAAAATTTCCAACTGGTTGTCAGGTATGGTTTCACATACCTGTAATTCCAGAACTCAAAAGTCTAAGGCACGAGGATCACAAAGTCGAGGCTAACCTGAGTCACATAGTAAAACCTTGTCTCAATAATTTTGTTTTCCATTTGATTCCTTAAAAATACATCTCCGGGGGCTGGAGAGATGGCTCAGTGGTTAAGAGCACTGACTGCTCTTTCAGAGGTCCCGGATTCAATTCCCAGCACCCACATGGCAGCTCACAACTGTCTGAAGATCCAGTTGCAGGGGATCTGACACCTTCACACCAATGCAATAAAATAACCAATAAAATAACCAATAAAATAAAGTTAAATAAACCATAAAAAATATTTTTAAAAAAATAAATAAAATAAAAATACGTCCCTTTCCCCCAAAAAAGTCAGATAGTGGTGGCACATACCTTTAATCCCAGCACTTGGGAGGCCAAGTCAGGTGGATCTCTAAGTTTGAGGCCAGCCTGGTCTACAGAGCGAGTTCTAGGACAGGCTCCAGAACTACAAAGAAACCCTGTCTAGAAAAACTAAATATATATATCTCTTTGAACATTTATCATTTTTTTATTTCAATGGTGTTTATAAGTGCTAGTTGAAGCACTACTTTAATAATAACTGCCTGTATTCATCAGGGTTCTCTAGAGGACCAGCCTATAGAATGAATATATATTAAAAGTTTTATTAGATTGTCTTATTCTATATGATCTGAGTCATCTAACAATGGCTATCTTCATACTGGGAGAAGCTGAGAACACAGTAGCTTCTTCGCCCATGAGACAGAATGCTTCGGCAGTTCCAATCTGGTGCTGAAGGTAGGAAAAATTTCTAGGGAGTGCCTGGTCATCACTCCAAGTTGGAAGCCTGAAGAGGCTAGGTTCTGGTATTAGCAACACATGCAGAAGAAGCAGCAGCAGTGTAGTGTAGATGAAGTTGCTGGCAAGAGTGGAAGAAGGCAAAACCTTTTATTTCTCTCTCAGTCTTTCTTTTTATCTGGGCCACCACCCCCATTTAGTGTAGGCATTCCACTTCAAGTAATCTAATTAGAAAAATACTTCACAGGTATGCCCAGCAGCTTGTCTTTTAATTGACTCCACATCAAGGTCAAGCTGACAACCACGATTAGCCATAACACTGCTTTAAGCTTGTTTCTGGTTATTTTAATAACAGTGTTGTGTCAGTATTGCAATCTGTCAAATGTTCTTTCTCATTCGAGGTGAAATTTTCTTGGTTTTTTTGTTTGAAAAGTGAGTGCTCTTTTCATTTTATTTTGCACGTTTAGGGTATTGTGCTCTTTATCTCTGACTTTTGTCTCAATCATTTTAGCAAGCCTCCACTAGCAGGACACTGGCACCCTATTTGGTTACAGCCAGGATAGGGTTGCTGACTGTGCTGGCCAGTTTTATGTCAACTTGACAGACACAAGCTAGAGCTATCTGAAAGGAGGTGTCATAGTTTCTGGGATGAAACACCAGGACTAAATCAAATTTGGGAGGAAAGGGTTTATTTGGCTTACACTTCCACAACATTGTTCACCACCGAAGGAAGTCAGGACAGGAACTCAAACAGGGCAGGATCCTGAAGGCAGGAGCTGATGCAGATGCCATGGAGGGTGCTGCTCACTAGCTTGCTGCCATGACTTGCTCAGCCTGCTCTCTTATAGAACCCAGGACCACCAGCCCTGGGTAGGCCCTACAGGCTTGACTACAGTCTGCCCTTATAGAGGCATTTTCTTAATTGAGGTTCCCTCCTCTCATATGACTTTAGCTTATGTCAAGTTGACATCAAACTAGCCATCACAGGGCATACAGCGCCCTCAGAGGACAGAAATGTGCATCAAATTTGTGAGCTGCCAAGTGGGTGCTGGGAGCTGAACCCAGGTCCTTCAAAAAAAAAAAAACAAAAAACAAAACAGGTACTCCACCCCACCTCCAAGTTTTAAGATATTTTAAAACTACATTTTGATTGTATGTTGTGGGGTCATGTGCATGGCAAAGCAAATGTGTGCAGGAGGGTCCCAGGAATGAATTCAAATGGTCAGGCTTGGCACTGGGCTATCTGGCCAGTTAAAAGAGAAGCCTGTATTGTACATTTCTAATCATTTTGAAAAATCTTTCTCCCCGAACTCTTCATCAATAATTTTCATTTTTTGTTTTGTTTTTGAGACAACTCTCCCTGTTATGTAGCCCTGGATGCCCTGCAACACACTATGAAGAACAGACTGACCTTGAACTCAGAGATTCACCTGCCTCTTCCACCTGAGTGCTGGGATTAAAGATGTGTATCCATGCCCAGCACCAGGAGTTCTATTAAACTGATAGCTACCATTGCACATTAGAAAAAATGCTAAACTTCACACACATTTACTATCAGAGTGAAGGCCCCCAAATCAAGAAGCTAGTAGCAAGATCAGGCATGTTCAGGGTGATAGAGAGTTGACAAATGTCATCTTATGAGACTAAAAAGCTTCAGTACAGCAAAACATCATTTAAGTGATGAGGCAGCATACAGAATGAAAAAAGTCTTTACCAGCTATACATCTGATAGTGGTTTGGTATCTAGAATATATAAGAACAAACAAATGACAACAAATACTAGCATGGATTGGGAAAAGAGGAACACTTATTCATTGTTTGCAGGAGTGTAAACTGGTATGGCTTCATGAAAATCAGTATGTAGGTTCCTCAAAAAATTAGAAATAGATCTACAACATGATCCAGCAATACCACTCCTGGGCATATTTTCAAAGGACGCTACATCTTATTACAGAGACACTTGGTCATCCATATTCGTGGCTGCTCTATTCACAACAGCCGAGAAATGGAAACAGCCTGGATGTCCATTAACAGATGAATGGAACTGATAATGAAAGAGTGGTTCATAACACAATGGGATACTAGACAGTTCTAAAGATAAATTATAACATTTGCTGGTAAATGAATGGAGCTGGAAATAATCATACTGAGTCAGATAACCCACACTCAGAATAAATATCACATGATCTTTCTCCTGTGTGGATGCTAGATTTGAATCTAGATAAGAGTGTTTAAATTGGAGTACCTATAGAAGGCAAAAACTGTTAAGGGGGCTATGAGGGCAATTTCAAGGAAATGGGGAATAGTACATAGCTGTGAAGGGAAAAGGGGTATAATGACACAGAAAGGGTTAAATGGGCTTGGGGGAAGGAAGGAAGGAAGGAAGGAAGGAAGGAAGGAAGGAAGGAAGGAAGGAAGGAAGGAAGGAAGGAAGGAAGGAAGGAAGGGGAGAGGAGAGAGTATGAGTAAGGATAACTAACACTAAAGACCTTTGAAAGAACTATCTGAAAATTACTACTATGGAAACTTCCTAAAACATATTTGCATACATATATGAAAAGGGTTTAAATTGAGTTACCCTGTTTACCTAAAGGTGCAGCTTCAATCCCAGCTCCTCCCCCCATCTTCCCAACATGCCTCTGAAAGCTCTTTTCTTTCTCCCCACCCCTTTTAATGAAAATAAATTCTTTGTTCATACAATATATCCTGATTATAGTTACTTCTCCCTCTGCTCTTCCCAGTTTCTTCCCAACTCCAATCCACTCCTTTTCTGTCTCTCATTAGAAAATAATAGGCTTCTAATAGATAACAACCAAACATGACAACATAAAATATAATAAAATGTAATTGGAGGTTTCTCTCCCCCCCCCTGCCAGTTCCCAAATAACTACTCTTAATATTAATTACAAACTGTTTGGTCCATTAGCTCAGGTTTATTATTAACTAGCTTTTACAACTTAAAACCCATTTCTATTATTCTATATTTTACCACAAGGCTTGTGACCTGTTACCTCACATCTTGCTTCCCTGCCTTCTTTCTCCCTTTATCTGGATTTCCGGCCTAGCTATATTCTCCTCTACCATAGGCTAATGAAGCTTCTTTATTAACCAATGGTAATAAATATATTCACAGCAATAAGATAAAACAAAAGTCATCACACTGAAGTTTGACAAGGCAACCCTCAAGGAAAAGAGCCTAAGAGAAGGCACAGGAATCAGAGACCCACTCATTCACACTCTTGGGAGTCCCACAAAAATGCTAAACTGAAAGCTGTAATATATATTCAGAGGACCTGGTGCAGACCCATGCAGGCCCTGGGTATGCTGCTTTAGTATCTGTGAGCTGTGCTCATGTTTATTTAGAGGGCTTTATTCTCCTCGTGCCCTCCATTCTTTCCACCTCTTCTTCTGCAGGGTTCTCTGAGCTCTGAGGGGAGGGATTTGATGGAGACTTCCCATTTAGACCTCTGTGATCCAAGGTCAGCCTCTCTCTCTCTCTCTCTCTCTCTCTCTCTCTCTCTCTCTCTCTCTCTCTGTGTGTGTGTGTGTGTGTGTGTGTGTGTGTGTGTGTGTGTATATAATGTCTGGCTGTGGGTCTCTGTATTTGTTCCCATCTGCTGCACTAGGAAGCTTCTCTGATGATGGCTGAATAAGGCACTGATCTATGAGTATAGCAGGATATCATTAGAGTTATTTCATCAATTTTTAAGACAAGTAATATTTGGTTTTACCCTAGGTGTCATTAAACCTCTATCAGATGTGTAGTTGGTAAAAATCTTTACCCATTCTGTAGACTGTTGCTTTGTCTGAATAACAGTGTCATTGGCCATGCAGGAGTTTTACAATTTCATGAGGTCCATTTTATTAATTGTCGATCTTAGTGTGTGAACTACCAGTGTTCTGTTCAGGTAGTTGTCTCCTGTGCCAATGTGTTCAAGGCTATTCCCAACTTTCTCTTCTATCAGGTTCAGTGTACCTGGTTTTATGTTGAGGTCCTTGATTCACTTGGATTGAGTTTTGTGCAAGATGATAGATATGGATCTATTTGCATACTTTTACATGCCTACATCCATTTTGGCCGGCACCATTTGTTGAAGGTGGTTTTTCCAGTGTGTGTTTCTGACTTCTTTATATATAAAAAATCAGGTGTTTATAGTTCTGTGGATTTATGTCTGGGTCTTCAGTTTCTATTCCATTAATCAACGTGTCTGTTTTTGTGCCAATACCATGCTATTGTATTCTTATAGTTCTAAAGTACAACTTGAAAATAGAGATAGTAATACCTCTCACAGTTCTTTTGCTATTCAGGATTGTTAGCTATCCTGGTTTTCTTGTTTTTCCATATGGAAGCTGAAAATTGTCCTTTTAAGATCTGTAAATTCCGATGGAGTTTTGAAGAGTTTTGCATTGAATGTATATATTTTTTGGTAGGATGGCCATTAATCCTAGTGATCCATGGGTATGGGAGATCTTTCCAACTTCTGATATATTATTCAATTTATTTCTTCAATACTGAAGTTTTATCATACAAATCTTTCACTTACTTAATTAGATATTATATATTATTTGAGCCTGTTGTGAAAGGTCTTGTTTCTTTGATCTCTTTCTCAGTCTGTTTATCATTGTATATAGGAGGACTACTGATTTTTTGTGAGTTAATTTTATATTGAGCTACTTTATAACAGTTGCTGTGGTCATGGTATCTCTTTACAGCAACAGAAACTCTAAATACAAAGAGGTATATAGAGAGTGAGTAACATTGTCTTGTTCCTGATTTTAGTACAACTGCTTTGAGTTTCTCTCCATTTGATGTTGGTAATGGCCTTGCTGTAAATTACTTTTATTATGTTTAGATAGGCTCATTATATCCCTAATCTCTCCAGGACATTTATCATGAAGGGATATTGGATTTTATCAAAGGCTTTTTCCGCTTTTGAGATCATGTTTTTTTTCTTTAATTTATTTATATAGTGGATTACATTGATAGATTTTCATATATTGAACCATTCCTGCATCTCTAGGAAGGAGCCTACTTGACCACGGTGTATATGATCTTTTTAGATGTGTTCTTGGATTTGGTTTGCAAGTATTTTCCCAACTATGTTTATAGGGAGAATTAGTTTGTAATTCTTTTTGTTGGGTCTTTATGTAGTTTGGGTATCAGGGTAACTATGGCCTCATAAAATGAATTGGGCAATGTTCCTTTTGCTTCTATTTTGTGGAATAATTTAAATAGTATTGGCATTAACTCTTCTTTGAAAGTCTGGTAGAATTCTGCACTAAAACCATCTGGTCCTGGGTAAGTGGTACCTATCAAGCAAATTATCCATTTCTTTTACACTTTCCAATTCGGTGGAGTACAGGTTTTTATGTCCTTATGATTCTCTGGATTTCATTGGTGTCTGTTGTTCTGTCCCCCACACACACACCCGATTTATTTTTGATTTTGATAATTTGGATATTTTCTCTCCACTTTTTAGTTAATTTAGATAAGGGTTTTTTTTTTCAGCCTTAGTGGTTTTTCTCAAAAATCAACCATTTGTTTCTTGATTATTTGTATTGTCTTTTTGTTTGTTTCTGATTTTAGCCCAGAGTTTGATTATTTCTTACCATCTACTCCTTTTGGGTGTGATTTTCTTTTCGTCTTGTTCTAGAGCTTTCAGATGTGCTGTTAAATTGTTAGTATGAAATCTCTTCAGTATTTTTTGATGTAGGTACTTAGTGCTAAGAACTTACTTCTTAGAACCACTATCATTGTGTCCTATAAGTTTGGTTATGTTGTGTATTCATTTTCACTCAATTTTAGAAAGTCTTTATTTCTCCCTTGACTCATTTTTCATTCAGTATAGAGTTGTTCATTTTTCTTGAGTTTGTAAGCTTTCTGTTGTTGTTGACATCCAGCTTTAATACATGTGGTCAGATAAGAAGCAGAGGACTTGTCTTTATTTTCTTGTATCTGTTGGTGTCCCAAATCTATGAAGTGCTGAGAAGCAGGTGTATTCTTTTGTGTTTGAATGAAATGTTCTGCAAATATCTGCTTATAATGTCTATTAGCTCTAGCATTTCTCTGTTTAGATTTTTTGGGGGATTTTGACAACTTGTCTATTGGCAAGAGTGGGGTATTGAAGTCTCCCACTATCAGTGTGTGAGGGTGAATATGTGATTTAAGCAGTATGTAGTGTTTCTTTGTGAATTTGGATGTCATGTTGGGTGTTTAGATGCTAAGAATTAAAACGTCTTTCTTGGTAGATTTTCCCTCTAATAAGTATGTAGTGTTCTTCCCTATTTCTTCTGATTAGTTTTGATTTGTTCTATTTTGTTAAATATTAAAATAGCTACACTCACTTGCATTTACTTGGAATAACTTTTTTCAACACTTTACTCTGAGGTAATGTCTATCTTTGATATTGAGGTATGTTTCTTGGATGCAGCAAAAGGATGGGTCCTGTTTTAACATCCTTCTGTTTGTCTGTGTCTTTTTATTGAATAATTAAGACCACTGATGCGAGATATAAATGACAATTGATTGTTGTCTCCTGTGATTTTGATGTTGGTGGTGGTAGTTGTGGAGTGTGTCTATGCATGTGTTTCCCACATCTTCATTTAGCTGCTCTGGGATTATTTATTCCCAGTGTTTTCTTGGGTGTAATCAATCTCTTTAGGTTGAAGTTTTCCTTCTAGCCCCTTCTGTGGGGCTATATTTTGGATAGATATTGCTTATATTTAATTTTAGCATTGTTTTTTTCCATCTATGGTAATTGAAAGTTTTGCTGCATATAGTAGTCTGGGCTTACATCTGTTGTCTCTTAGAGTCTGCAGCACATCTCTCAAGGCCCTTCTGGTTTTTAGAGTCTCCATTGAGAAGTCAGGTGTAATTCTAATAGGTCTGCTTTTATATGTTACTTGGTCTTTCCCATTGTAGCTTTTAATAGTCTTTCTTTGCTCTGTAAATTTACTATTTTCGTTATTATGTGCCGAGGGGTCTTTCTTTTCTGGTCCAATCTATTCTATATGCTTCTTGTACCTTCATAGACACTGAAAGACCAGGATAAAATCCAGACCCTCTAGCAGGAAGAGTAGAGCTAAAAATCTAGGTTAGCCGGTTCAGTGACTCTGTTCCAGGAATTATCTGACCATAAAGTTAGATTATAATCTTGAGAATAATCTTGAAAAACGGGGAGTTACCCCCTTGTGATTATCACTGGTATTTTCGGAATTTTCCAATGGTGCCCTCCCTACCCCCTTTGGGTTGTGGTTTCGTTTCTTCCCTTAAATACTCCTTCTCCCAGCTACTCAGGGTTGAATTCCTCCCCTGTGTGGGATATGAGTCTCGGCCCCAGAGCTCTGGTTCCTGTCATTAAACCTCATGTGATTGCAGCAAGGATGGTCTCCGTGAGTTCTTGGGGGGTCGTGTTATCCCGAGACTTGAGTGAGAGTCTCCCCACTCCGGGGCTCTTTCAACACCTACTTTTTTATGTTAGGGAAATTTACTAATATCCTGTTGAAAATACTTGCTGTGCCTTTGGGCCATGTTCCTTTTCCTTCCTCTGTTCCTATTATTCTTGGATTTGGTGTCTCCATAGTGTCCCAGATTTCCTGGATCTTTTGAGCCAGGAGTTTTAGATTTAACACTTTCTGACCTATTTATCTATTTTTTCAATCATATCTTCAACACCTAAGACTCTTTCTTCCATCCCCTGTATCCTGTTAGTGAAGTTTGCCTCTGTGGTTCCTGTTCAAGCTCCTAAATTTTTCACTTCCAGATTTCCCTCAATTTGGGTTTCTTTTATTGATTCTGTTTCCACTTCCATATCATGAACTGTTTTATTAATTTCCTTCCACAAGGAGTCTATAGGCGGTGTGCTACAGAGCCAGGGATGAGACTGGGGTATTGGACTTAAAGGAAGTGGTAGAGAAGGGAAGTGAAAATCTGAAGTTAGCCTACCTGCTTCCCTGGCAGGGGTGACCTGTGTGTTTCCAGGGAGTGCCTGCTGGAGCGGTTGGGAGGCTGGGATGAAGCAATGAGTTGGTAGAAGATCCGTAGGAGCCACTGGCGGTGGAAGCACTTGGGGAAGGGAGGCTGCAGAAGGTGTTCTGCTGCAGAGCTGGTGATTAAACTGGGGGAGTGGATTTGGAGGAGCAGAAGAAGAGGTGAATTTCTGCAGTTAGTCTACCTGCTTCCCTGGCCAGAGTGCCAGAAGGCTTTTTTCAACAGGCATCCCACCTTGGTAGCTGTATAAAACACAGCAATATTTGCAGAGGGGCCTGTATTATCTTCTTTTCCCATTCACTGAACATCTCAAGTCACATTTTCTCCTTGTCTCTTTTACAAACCAGAAATAATAGGCACTGATTTGCTATGCATTTTCAATACTTGATAACATAACTTGGATAAAGAAAACTAGTTAAAATCACCAGGGTTCAAGAGACTGTGAATTTTTCTTTTTTTTTTCTTTTCTTTCTTTTTTTTTTTTTTTTTTTTTTGGTTTTTCAAGACAGGGTTTCTCTATAGCTTTGGTCCCTGTCCTGGAACTAGCTCTTGTAGCCCAGGCTGGCCTCAAACTGACAGAGAGCTGCCTGCCTCTGCCTCACGAGTGCTGGGATTAAAGGCATGGCCCGCCTGGCCAGACGGTGAATTTCTATGAAGGTCAAACATCTTTTGTTCTTTCCCTTCCAGGTCAGTGCTACAAACAGGTGAGCTCAGCTGCTGCACCAACAGTGGAGATGCTGTGCAGTGGAGGCACTCTATCATACTGTCAGAGACTGGGATCAATTTGGTACCAACTGCTGTGCAAATCTGCTGGTCAGGAACGTCACAAGCTGTTAAGTAATGACGGACACATTGGCTGAGATGAAGTTTCCCGAAAGGAAGTGACACTGCAATGTGGATATTTATGGTCATAAAATAGGAAAAGTTTTAGTTCCCAGGCTGCACTTGGCTCTGCTTGAGCCATTTCAACAAGGCATCCTGACAACAAAGAAGATGTGACATGATTCCATTTCACACCAGCAGGTGCCTGGGCGAAAGTCATCAATGTGAGTAAGGGCCAAGTGAAGTTTTGCCTTTCTTGAATAAATTACTCATATTAAATAAAAGGTCTGGGTAGTTTTGTTTCTAGGTTTCTTTCCATTAGCCCTCCTCCTGTAGAACCAGTTTTCCCTGGGGATAGGAGATCTAAAGAAATTGAAACTTTTTTTGCTTTCAAATTGTTCTATTTAGTAGATTTTTACCTATGCAGTTAAATGACTCAAGCATCATGCTAATGACAGGGTTTGTTTTGCTAAGCAGATTTTGGGAAATAGCTCAATTGCATGAGTTCAATAAAAGTAGTCTATATAAAAGGAATATAAGAACCATGAAGGAAACTGTATAAAGGGTTCAAGAATTTTCTTTTTAAATTACATTTTACCTGTATGGGTGTATTGTCTGCATGTATGTCTGTGTGCCATGTGCATGCCTAGTTCCCATGGAGGCCAGAAGAGGGAATCAGATCCACTGGAAATGGAGTTACAGATGGTTGTGAGCTTTGTAAACTGACATGTGAGTGCTGAGAATCAAATCCCAGTCCTCTGGAAGAGAAGCTAATGTTCTTAACTACATAGCCATCTCTATGCCATTTGGATTCAAGAATTTTAGCCGTCATTCTATAAGAAACTATTAAATTAAAATGTCAAGTTTATACCCTTCAGTCTCACAAATTCATGTCGCCAACTCCTGGTGATGCGTTCTTTAGGGTTCTGCACTCACAGACTGTGAGACTCTTAGGGGCAGGAGGAATCCCAGGCTGAGACCACATTTAAACCATTTCTTTTAAGTCTAAAAATCTCAAAAAGATGTTAGCATGGAGGTTCAGACCCCAGTGTTAACCTGTCTGTGCAGCTAAAGCTGGTCTCAAACTTGCATCTGCCTACTAAGTGTTGAGTTCCAGATGTGTACTAGTATATCCAAATGACACCCTATTCTCTCTTCCCCCTAGAGGTTTATGTATATGTGTTTGCCTGTATGAGATTATGTGCACTACCTTTATGAAGTACTAGCAGAAACCAGAAGAGGGTGTTGAATCCCCTGGAATTGGAGTTACAGGTGGTTATAAACTGGCCTATGTGGGTGCTGGGAACTGATTCCTGATCTTCTGCAAGCGCAGTAAGTGCTCTTAACCACTGAGCCATTTCTCTAGGCCCCACGATTCCAAAGCTGAAAATTTAGAAGTACCTAAATTAGGGATTGGCAAAGATTTTCTTAGTAAAAGGTCAGATAGTAAATAATTGAGACTTTATGTGCCACAGAATCTCTATCACAACTCCTCAGCTCTGTCACTATAGCATAAAGAAACTCCAGATAGCATGCCAAGCAAGTAGTGTAATGGATGCCAATAAAATTTCATTTACAAACACAGGCTGTGGACTGAATTTGCTCAGGTCCAAGTATATCTTACTAACTATAGTTTGAACAAATTCCCCTGGAGAGAAATATTCTAAAAAAAAAAAAAAGTAACTTCTGAGCGAGAAAAAGAAACATACTGGAAATAAGATCACACTGTATACATATAACAGAGGGGCTCTGAAAACACAAAACACCATTAGCTCGGCCAGTTAATCTTTTTATTTTGAATTTTGTAAAAAAAAAAAAAAGCTTAGAGAAAAACATGTTAAATATTAGTAAAGGACAGGAAACCACAAGGCTAGGTTTACCATAAATAGCAATCTAAACAGCTATCCAAAAGTGAACATGAAGTAAAAGGTGAGGAGGGAAGAGCACTTTAGGGTTCCTACTGCAGTTTCCCTGATTGCACAGAAATGTAGCAGATAGTTCCTAGTCTTCAATGTTCACAGTTAAAACACTTTGATGTCATTTTCTATAAAATTCTCCCAAATACACTGTCAGCCCTCTAGAAAAAGTTCACCAGAAAGTCCCATCATTGCAAGTTGAATTCCCCCTATTCTGCTTTTAAAATTGCTTTCCAGCAATTGAATCTTTGTGGTCTTCTCATTTCATTATCATAGTGGGCATAGTAAAACATGCCAAAAAAGGATCAGGTGGATTTAGGTTAGAAAAGAAAAAAGAAAAGAAAGGCTAGAAGGAAATGGCCCTATTGTGAAGTTACATTTTAAATAAAGCACTTCCAGCACTAACTTATATACCCACAGACTGAATACCTACAAAACAGAAAAGCATCCATCCTCTGTTCTTCGACGGCCTGCAAGTAGAATCATCATAATGAGCCCCCATCTGCCCTTGCATGTACCTATCCACAAACACCAGGATGGCCACTTTCTGAAAGTGCTTTCAGTAGAAAACCCTCAATGCCTCATGCTAGTCACTTCTTTTGCCGGCTCAGTTTCTTAAGCATATACAGCATATATAGTCAGAAACATTTCCCACTGGCCAAGAGTTGAAGGTAGACTGGAACATTAGAGATTCTCTTGTGCCCTTTTAACGATGATGTGGCAAGATGATGTGTATTCTCATACCTATTTTAGGCCTTCTCAAAAGCAGCACAATAGATAGACCCTCCTTTTAATGTTCCCCAAGGCTTGAGTGGACAAAACATGGCTGCCCACATGTTTCAAATGGGCCACAGTTATAGCATGCCCTGCTTAGGAATATAAAATGAGCATTAAAAACTTTAGTTTTGCTCTTGATAATTTGCCAGCAGTTAGTAATAAGATATATCTGCTAATTTGACAAATGTTTATGAAAACTGAAAGGAGGATAAAGTTTGTTTTTTGGTCCTGTTTTGAAAGAATTGTCAGAGAATACTTTTCTGTTTGATGCTACCACATTCATTCCTATGATACTTTTCTATGGACTGTCAAACTAGGTTTTCAAAAGGGGGTGAAGTCATTTTAGGTATCAGATGTGTTGTTTCTAAAGTAAACTGTTGTCTACAAGTTTCATTCAACTTCCTGCCTTAGAACACAGCAGCTGATGCTAGAAACCAAAGTCACTTAAAAAAAAACAACTGAAGAGCTCGAACTCAACACAAAGGAGAGGGCCTGCCCTATCTTAAGAGTCAACATCAAAATGCAGGAGTGAGGCTCTTAATCACTCAAGTTTCTCCACTGTAAGGATCTGCTCAGCAAGCTGCCACCCCAGCAGCCCTCTCTGCAGATGACATTTTAGATGAATGGTGACGTCATCTCTGGGCTACTTTGAGTTTTCTTCGAACTCATAGAGGGAACAAGGCAGGTTACAAGAGGATGGTCTGCACCTCTGATGAGTTGCTCAATTGTCCTCTGATCTCAGTGGTGTTTCTGTACCAGGGAACCAATGGTTCACATTAACTGACATGATTATATTCACTTGTACTGGAGACGAGGCAAGGGAGAGACGGTGGAGGGCAATGGGAAGCAGATCTTTGTTTTGTAAGGAACTGGTCTTTGCTCTAGATGAAACTGCTCCCATACAGATGAGATAACCTTTTTTTCCCTTTTTAAACAGAAGAGATCTTATTTTTCTATGGAACCACAAGGTTAGACTACAAGGTTAGAGGTCTAGAGGATCCAACCCAGAGTGCAGTTTGCTGTTTGCTTGATGAGACGTTTGATATCATAACATGATTTGTTTGGCTCCAGGGCATCATGGTCACTCTAAGAAGTACCCTGGATGACAGAGTTGGTATGCCCTTTCTACAAGGTTGGCAGGAAGAAACACCCAAGCTTTTTAAGTCCCAGAATTCCTTCTCTAGGAAAGCTTAGGCTTTCCAGATCGTTCCCACGGGAGCATTATGAAAAACAATGAGTGGGGTTTTATCTTCTAGCAGAGCTGTACCACTGCTGACATGTGACAACAGAGTAACCACAACCTTTCCCCATCTGCTGGCAGTAAATGGACTTACCCTTATTCTGTGGAATAAGGCATGTTGACTAACAAGACAAAGTTTGACCACAAAAAGGAACTATTAATTCCATACTGAATTGAAAGGACAGCTTCCCAGAATCCTTTTGTGTTGAACTACTCAGCAGATCAAAGACAAAAACTCCCTTCCCCAATCACAAGTGTGAAATTCTTCTATACACATACTCAAGTCACTCTCCACTCTCCTTCAAGTCTTTGTTTTCATGTGGAAGACAACCTTGAATTGTGCAAAATGAGCAGGAACGTTTTTCAGAGGCCTAGTCTATATTAGCAATCAGTTTCGGTTTTGTCACTAACAATTACTAAACAAACATTCTTTTAACTAAGCTTTTAAAGGGTTCCTTGTAAACATGCAAAAGGCTCAACCTTCTACACAGGAGGCATCCTAGAAACTTTCAAAACAAACCATACATGCCAGACTCTACCCTGAAGCTGCAGAATCCAAATCTTGAGGGTACTATACCTTTAACTGGCCTTTTTATTTTTGTACCTGGGAATAGAACCCAGAGCCTTGGCATACTAGGAAGTGCTCTACAGCTAATCCAAACCCGTGGCCTTGCATTTTTTAAATTCAAGATTAGGGCTGGAGAGATGGCTCAGAGGTTAAGAGCACTAGCTGCTTTTCCAGAGGCCCTGAGTTCAATTCCCAGCAACCACATGGTGGCTCACAGCCATCTGCAATGAGATCTGGTGCCCTTTTCTAGCCTGCAGGCATACATGCAGGTAGAGCACTGTATACATAGTAAATAAATAAAACTTTAAAATAAATTCAAGATCAGACAAAGGTAACAGCAGTCTGAGTTCAAAATGCCTGATCTAGAATATTACAGTTCTCAGAGATGTCATCTCCCTCAACTCAGAATGAACAGGTTTGAACGATGACTTGAATTACTTTCTGAGATAAACCTGACCATTACTCAGCAATTCCAGTCTCGTTTCCAGATAGCTGCCTTTGAAGCAGGCAGTTTCAGGGCTTTGTAGCACCCCTACTTTTTTTCATGCAGCCTGGGGACAACATTTCAATGCAAAACTATTTCTATAGGTAGCTTCATCTTTTTTTAAAAGATTTTATTTATTTATTATGTATACAATCCTTTGCCTATATGTATGCTTGCAGGACAGAAAAGGGCACAAAATGTCATTGCAGATGGTTTTGAGCCATCATGTGGTTGCTGGGAATTGAACTCAGGACCTTCGAAAAAGCAATCAGTGCTTTTAACCATTGAGCCATCTCTCCAACCCAGGTAGCTTTATCTTTGAGAACTGTTGGGAAGTCAGGGTTAGTCTCCACATTTTGCAAGCAAAGATCAGGGCTACTTTTCAAAATAATGAAGATTATAAGACCCTATAAGAGAAACACAACAGGATTATATTAAAACTAGGCTGTTAATAAGGTTGATGTCCTAGTGCTTGTATGGAGTGAGGAGAAAAACCACAGCATTATAAAAACATCTTTTAGAAATTGAGTTACCAAAACTGCTAGCACTGTAAGACATGGAAAGAAACTCTGAGATTTCTTTCAGTATTTTACCTACTTTAAGAGTAGGTAAATTAGGATAGCTCATCCAGAAAAAAATTAAACTGAAATGCCATATTTCAAACCATGTCCATATTAAGCTGGTGCAGTAGCCTCTCCACCAAAAAAAAAAAAAAAATGACATCTCTTTGCATAGTACTCAAGAGACACATGAATTCCTAAACTTATAGAAGACAGCATTTTCTACTGGATTATGTTCCATTGCTTTGCTTCTGATTCCTCCTGGAGCCACTAGTATTGCAGCATGTATCAGTTCAATGTCGCAAGTTCTCAGTCTTAAGACTTCTATGGAGCACAACTGGCCTCACTGAGTAGAGTAGGCGTCCACAGTGCAGTAAGAGCAGGCAGCTCCTTCCTGTTTCCTTTGGTGCCTGTGATACCTATAGGACTGCTAAAGAAGGTGGTATTGACTCTGCAGCTCTGGGGCCTTGATGGAGATGTTTGTATGACAAGCAGGTTCTCTAAGACTTTCATTGCTGTAATGGGCTCCTTGGATACCCTGACTCTGGATGAATGGAATAGTTCCAGGTCTGATGGCAGAAGGCAAAATATCTCTCAATATACCTTGGAAATAAAGATATCTCAATCAAACTTATTCTCAATGGTAAATGCCTCTCTTACCAAGTATGCACAGAAGAGAATATTGACTAAAATATTCTATATGTTGATCAAGAGTTGACTACTTTTAGTTTCATTAATTATATGAAAAATCTAAGAATAAAAAGACAGATAATTAAGTATAGTTTGTTTTAAACTCTGGGTAAGCTACTTGTACTTCACAGGAGGAACCTTGCAGCTTAGAAAAATGTGAAAACACATAATCTGAAACTGGGAAGTGCTATGGGCCTCTGCAGGCCTCCTAAGCAACTCAGGGAGCAACTAGAATCTCCCAGGAGAGAAGACTAGACTTCAGGAGAGAGGGGCTTATTATGCAAGAATAAGAATCTCCTAAAAAATGAGAAAGATGAGGTATAGAATTTTTAAACTAATGTTGCAGACTAAGCTACTCAGTACAACCACAACACGAAAAGAACAAGAGCATGAACAGGAAAACCAAGCACAGCTATTATAAATTCTGCATACATAGACTCCCAGTGAGTGGGCAAAACAGAATCCAGGAACAAAAAGGAAACTGCTCTAATGACTATAAATTGATCATTAGGAACAAATTCTAATGGAAAATGCTGAATTTCTCCCCCCCCACACACACAAAGGAAACACAAAAAAACGGCAGATGATACAGAAACTGTTACCTCAGACAGAGGAGATCACACTGGAGAGCTGACCAGGGCCAACATGTGGGACCTCCCCTGTAAAACCTCAAGAACAGCTTAAAATAATACAAGAAAGCAGTAGAGAATATTGAAATCAAATTGAAAACTTGATAACTGAGTTATACAAGATACACTGAGAAGACTTGAATGATGAAGATGTAACCTCATGACAAGACTGTGAACTTTCAAAAACTCAAGATGCTGGAGTTACAGATTCAGCAATGTAAAGAACTGATGAAAAAAATCAGCATTTCCAGCAGCTACTCACTACAGCATGTGAAGCTGGCACTATTTCACTACCAGGAAAATGATTTTTAGATAAAGAAGCTTTCCAGAAGGCAGTTTTCATCTGGGATTGGAGGAAAAGGCATCCCATGAAGAAAGAGACAGTTCGTTAAAGCAACGTTTTAAAAATAGGACTACCTTTGACCACTAGAACTGGAGAAGGTTTGATTTGGACAATCTTGGGGCATGGTCATTGGCCACAGCAAAGGAAGCCTCATAGCCTGTCCAGTTCTCCAGTTTGCCTGGTGGATCTTACTAAAGCCTCACCCTCCTCACCTTCTACTTCAGACTTTAGCCAGACATAATCCTCTATATCTGAACATAGCTAAGTATACCAAAGATAATTCCTGAAGAAAATAAACCAAATCAGGCTGGCTGGAAGAAAAGGTTCAAAAATCAGAATAGAGCATGGCAATAAGACCTAGACTACGAGAAGGTTGCTACAGGGATGTTCCTTGACCAATACCACCTCTCACATACAAAGAGATGAGTCAGCTTTGATTCCTGGAGTTATCAGACTTCACAAAAAAAGGTGTGGTCAGAGGTCAGAATGCCAGTCATGTAATAGTTTTAAGAAGTCTGATTTTTTTTTTCTGGACTTCCCTGTCTTCCCTGGAAGAGCAGAAATGTTAAATCATTTAAAGGGCTTTGGATATTTATTTTTAGTAACAACAGTTCAGGTCAAAATAAAAGCATCAGAATGATTTTCGTCTTCTAGGTATTGAAAATAGTATCAATGGGAAAGGAATTATTAAAAATATTGAAGTTTTTGTCCTAATGATAGGTGGCATTGGAAACTCAGCCTTTACTTGAACATACACATTTATATAATTTATAACAAAGCAAGTTCTATATTCCATTGAGTGTGATTTTGGAATTACCTCTTCTGGATGTTTCAAAATGAAATTTATGTAAAATAATAAGGATCTCTATCTTTTCTTTGTAGGTTATTATTCACAATGAAATTTCTTTCCTCTAACCACAGTCTGTGGCCTCTTGCGTTTCTTCCTGACTTCTCTTTCTCTAGATAATAGCAGTATCCATGTTATCTCAAGCCCTGTGGTAGATACACCTCAGTCTAGCAGTGACCGTCCAGGCAGTGGGCTCACATGGTAGCCTCCAAAGTCAGGTTAGTATTGCAGTGCTATCATCAGCAGGTTCTCAACACCTCCTGTCCTCATATTAATTAAAAAAGAACAGAACATGATTTGTCTTTAGTTTTAAACATTTCAGTAACTCAAGAGATTTCCATAGAAGGAACTAGACTTCTTTTCCCCATACTGAAATGATCTTGGAACCTCCCCATCACACACACACACACTTTTTGCAGTGCTGGGGATGGAACCCAGGGTCTTATGCACTGTAGGCAAGCACTCTAGCATTCTGCCGTTGAGCTAATGCCCGAGCCTACGGACATGCTTCCTAATCTTCAGTCTAGGAGCAACACAGATGGGACAGCTAGGACTCTGACAAGAGGATGCAGCTGTGTAAGTCTTCAGAGCCAGGGGCTCTCCTGTCTGGTGTAACGCCAGCATCTAGCACCACTGAGTCTTATTTCAGTTTCCTTTCTTCACCGTCTTTTGTCTAACTTGTCCTCCCAACTTAATGTTCCTTAAAGCCAGCTAGACTGGCACTACAGCCCCATCTGCCCCACATCTGTCCCACTATTGTCAGATGCTACAGGAAGTGAAATGAGAAACCATTAAAGCATGCTATTACTTTGTTGAACTCTGAAACAGTGTACTACTATGTGAAAAAGTGGGAATAGGTCTGCATTTGTCTTAATTTAGAGACGTGTTTAGCTCCAGCATCCGAGTTTTGGGTTAAGTTTTAAGTGATGGTAGTTTCAGGGCCCAATGAAATAGAAGCATTAGTTTAACCCAGTCAATGTCACACCTCAAACACACTGGGGCATTCGGCCATCCTCATCCTCATGAGAGCCTTCCTGATATTTCAGGACTTAGGGTGAAGTCATGCATTTTCCTGTAGTGGAAACACAAGGGGGGTTCCCCGACTGGAAACCTTGTGATCTCCCATTCCCAGGTCTCGTTCAAACACTTCCTCTGAGCTGCTTTTTGTTCTCCGACTGCCCTCGAGACTTGAGGAGCCATTTGCCGTCACAGTGCTGTCTCCATAGGTCAAAGTGAGGTCACCCTCCGTCAGGATGAAATCAGAGTCATCTTCTCTCAGTGGCTCTTGGTTCTGAAAGGTACAACCAATAAAAGGGGAGCCTGAGATTTTCCAGAGCTGGGGCAACCTAACCGCAAATCCTCATATCAGAAAACCAAGGCTTTGGGGGGCTATAGAGACAGTATAGCAGTTAAGAACATTTGTTGCTCTTGCAGAAGACCCAGGTCCAATTCCTAGCACCCAAATTAGGCAATTCACAACTACCTGTGATTCCAGTTCTAGGGGATCCAAAACCCTCTGGCTTCAGTGGGTACCTGTACACATTTAGTATGTATACATACATATACCCAGGCATACAAATTCACATATACTAAAAATATCCAAATACACATACATTAAAAAAATCTTAAAAAGTAAAACCTAAGGATTTTATGAAACTTGCTTACCTACACCCTTGGTATAGTCACTGGATAGACACTATGGTGTTTTTCAATCAAAGCAATGTTGCCTAAACCAGGATTTAGAATTCCAGAAGCAGATTAGATTTCAGATGCATGATAGCTCAGGGGTTAGTATCTAAGAGAAGAAAGCAGGCTGGCTGCATTCTCAACTTCCCCACACATACAGAAATAATGTTACCAGGAATGAATAAACACTTCAGGTACGCTCTGCTTCTTTCCTACTGAGCAGGTCTTCTGGGTGGGTCTGCTGCCTGTTTACATGTAAGCAAGCCTTTCCCCTAGCCTGCAAGGGTGGGAGTAAACCATAGTGAGGATTTCTTCCTTGTTTTCCCTCTACTATCTCCACATCTTCAGCTGGATGAAGTGACTGATTGATAGGGAGAATGCACTTTAATGAGCCTTTATTAAATACCTGCTGGAACCCTCACATAAGCTCGCCTACCAATAAAGGGCATCACAGGAGGAAACCCATGCTGTGAGAACTCAAGGAATGTGCCGAAAAGTTGTCCAGCTGACAGGAAGTAGAGCAAGAATTTGTGTTGCCTCCAGCCTAGTTTGATCCACGTAAAAGAGGTGAAAAAAATTAGTGGGTCAGAAAAAGGCTCAGAATGGATAAAAATAAACAAGGCAGGCTTAACAAGGTCATAACTCCTTGAAGTATCAGATAGTGGGGAGAGAGTCCGGAGACAGTGTGAGTTCACGTAGACTTTAGCATTCTCCAGCAGGTTTCAGCAAAAGAAACCATGACCTTGTTCCTGTCTGTGCTATTATCTTTCTAATACTAGGAGGGGCTTTCTCAAATGGCAAGCAGTGTGTCAGGACACCACAGATGTCTGTTCTATCATTTCCCATCAGCCCTTCCAAACTCTTCTGAAGTCTTGTGTCCTGTAGACTGACATCAGAGCCTCTTCTATCCAGTCCCCTTAAGTCATGCTGTGCAAAACTATGGGTGCCCCCCGGTTGGCATGTGGACTCTCCACTTCAGTGATAACACCCATGGTTTTCTTCCTGTCTTCCTAAGTGGTGCTTAGTTGACAAAGAATCCCAAGCCTAAATTGAGCCATAACCCAAGCTTTTTGAGTACTATCTCCACCTTTTTACAGTTTTTATTAATTGTATTAATTGTATAAAACAACAGGTTTTATTATAACATCATGACATAATGCCAAAAGTCTCATGGTTCAAATATTGTTTCATGTATGAAATTATAAATATAAAATTAACTTTGGGCTGTGTGTACAAGGTGTATTTGAGACATAAATGAGTTACGGTTAATGTAAATAATGGATGATGAACACCTCAAAGCTCTCCAAATAAATTTCACCTATTAAAAATAGCCTATAGAGCCAGGCAGTGGTGGCACATACCTTTAATCCAGCACTTGGGAGGCAGAAGCAGGCAGATCTCTGTGAGTTTGAGGCCAACCTAGTCTACAAGAGCTAGTTCCAGGACAGGTTCCAAAGCTACAGAGAAACCCTGTGTCTCAAAAAAAAAAAAAAACAACCTATAGATGATGAGTAGGGACCCACACAACAGGTGTCAAATGGCCATGAGACCCACCCAGTCAGCAACTCTCATCTGGCACTAACTAGAGGAAGCCCCTCTATCTTTCTCAACTTTGGATTCCTCAATTTATAATATGTATCAATTGCTAATACAATTGATAAGACTGTTTCCACTCAACAGGAGGCCTCGCCATATCTGGAGGTAGCTGAGATGCTGGGCAGAAGAACCTCAGACCAAATGGACAGCATCAGCAACAAGGGTGGCTCTTACTTGGTAGTTCAAGATTGGATGGGTGTGGATAGAAGAGGCTCTGATGTCAGTCTACAGGACACAAGACTTCAGAAGAGTTTGGAAGGGCTGATGGGAAATGATAGAACAGACATCTGTGGTGTCCTGACATACTGCTTGCCATTTGAGAAAGCCCCTCCTAGCATTGGAAAGATAACAGCACAGACAGCCCAGAGCCCAAATATTATTCCTAGAGCAAACCTTGAGTAGTCTCTTGAAGTGCTGAAAGACACTTGGTTTCTGTGACTGCAAGAACCTTACTGAGCTTATATTGTTGTCGGACTATTCTGAATATCCCTAACCTCTGAGAAAGGGGGCAATTAGTAAGCTTCAGACCAGAAAAGGTTTATTTTAAGTGGCTGAAGCTTTGGGTTTAAATGCCCCATTCACAGTCTTTTCCCTTTTTTTTTTCCTCCCCCAGTGCTGGGAATGGAACCCAGGGTTTCATAATCACTAAGCAGGCATTCTTCCACTGAGCTACATCCTCAAAGGCCTTTTTCTTATAACTTAAAGTAGTCTATTACAGGGGTCACAAAAGTCTCACTTGAATATGGGAGGAAGAGCTGCGGATGCTGGGAGGCTCGGATATCTTTAAGACAAGGAGGTATCGATGTTGTTCTCTTCACAGTAGGTCAATATGTGAGAAAAAGACTGAGGCAGAATTATATTCCAACCCACTCTCCCAAAGAGACAGCCCAGCTGCTTTACAAGCACAAAGTTCTGTCACCTGTGTTCATGATGCATTTGTGCATGCACCTGCACACGGAGGGCAGCGGTTGATAGAGAATGATTGATTGTTCTCTACCTTATCTTTTGAGACAAGTTCTCTCACTAAACTTAGAGCTTGCTTATTGATTAGGTCATCATGCCAGTGAGTTCCAGGGTTAAGGTTATAGACCTGCAGCATCATGCCCAGCTTTTTATGTGAGTACTGGAGATCCAAAGTGAATTCCTCATGCTTGTATGGCAGGCACTTACTGACAGCCTATCTGTCACATTTTCAATGGTAGCCTTCCTCAAAGGGGGATAAGTAAGAACCTTAGTTTCTGTTGGTCTCTCCCATTGCACAGCAGCACTGAGTTACAGATGCACGGTGACTTGGTAACTGTAATCCTTGTTCTCAAAGGAAGAGCATGGCATCTAAGAACCCTGTTTTCATCTTGGGTCTTTTAATATGGTTGCACTTATCTGACATCCCAGCTATGCTAGCTATGGCATACAGAGCCCTTTCTGTTATTTCTCCTTTCTGAATGTGTACCACATTTCCTGACCCCACTGTTGAGGGCCCTCCTCACTCAGATCTTGGTTGGCCTTCTACTTTCTTGTCACTGATGAAATCAACTGCAGATTATTTGGAGACCTGTCTTAGGGTCTCAGTTATGTCCATTACTAATCATGGGCCATGGACAGCCTGCATTATCCCTGAGATTATATGCTCTCCTCAACTATATTGCTGCAGTATTTGCTCCTTCGCAGTGTGCTGAGAATGAATCAAGCCTTTGACAGCTGTGAGGCTCTTTTCCTTCCGGGCAAAGACTATCATCTTGGGATGGTGAGAGAGAAATGGAGAGGGGGAAGCTCTATCTTCTTTTCTACTACTTCGATTATAGACAGCTGCTTGCTCTCTTTACCTATCTGCCCTGCAACCCACATTGGGGGCTCAAGTTCAGCCCTAAGTCTGAGACATCCATGGCAGAGCCATTCTTTTCCTAAGTGTGATGACTCCATTTCTAGCACCAGAAAACAGGAAGAGAGGACCTAACCACACCCATAAATAAACTATTTGGGAAGGAATACTTAACTTGGTGTGCTGCTTTGTGGTTTGTGGTGTGTCTTAATGAACCTTATTTAATGCTCACACAAGCTGGCACTAGTAGGCCCATAGTACAATTAAGGGAAAGGGTATAGAGTACTTTCAGTAGCCTGTGAGGGCTTGAATTGCAGTCTGGTCACTTGAATTCCCAACCACGGCTGCCCACACTGGGAAGCCATATAACCCTGTTAAAAGATTTCCCTGTTATTGTGCCAAACAAATGAACATACATAATACATTATGTACGTATGTACGTACGTACATACACGCACATATGCACACACACAAACGCACACGCACCATTTCTGATCATCTTATTAGATGAGCCAAGTCTATGGATCTGGAGTTTGGAGTGTGGTGTTTTTTCCTAAGGAAGAGACTACCCGTTGAGCAGGAACACAGACCTAAATGCAGTACTTACATCATACACCTGGGGACTGGTCAGACATCGAGCTAGCAAGCCACACCAGGCTGGGAGAGTGGTGGTTAGCGGGGGACCACTGTGGGTGAGAATGGGCTTCAAGTAACTTTAAAGAGGAAATTAAGGAAAAATGGCTACAATGAAAATATACACAAAACAGAATGCATTTTTAAAACCCAAAGAAAAATACATTATCTGACATTCTACCCACAAAGTCTCCCTGCCTCCCATTTTCTCAGTACAACACAGGTAACCCTTACATCTATAGGAACAAAGATGAAGATATGTCTCCATGGTGTCTAAGTGCATGTGGGTAACTCTTAGGGTAGTGATATCTAATAGTCAGTTAGAAGAATAGTGAATTAATTCAGTCAAGCACAACGGTACGCATCTGGAATCCCAGCACCTGGGAGGCTGAGGCAGGAAGATAAAGAGTTTAATGGTGACCTGGGCAACACTATGAGCCTGTCTCAAATAATAAAACCTCCAATCAATCAATCCAAAGCCAGCCAGCAAGCAAACAAGCAAGCAAAAAGAACACTGGATTCCTTAGAGTACATATTCTTACTTACCTAATTTGGTTGCTTTATGGAGAAGACACCAATGTATGCTTCTATTGTGAATTATTTAACTCTTTTAAATAATAGAAAAACTCTTTGCTAAAAGGCAGAAACAAGGGTTCTGCTGGAGCTCTCTGCAGACAAAACAAGCTGCTGTGTGATTGCTGGCTTTAAGTGCAGGCTCCGGGACGGATGTGGACCACTACGGGGCAGTCATTTCTCTCCTGCCTTTAGTTAGGAAGGTGGCAAGACTTTCAATCTCTACCATGTCAAGGGTCAAGCCAGAAGCTTCCTTTCTGTTCTCTGCTTTGGGCACTTCAAAGACTAGCCCTTTTTAATTCATGTTGAGAAGTCCTGGAATAATGCCCTTTAAAAAACACATATGTAAATGTGTATATAGTTTCTTAAAATGGATTTATATTTTAAATTAGTACACAAAGTAATGTGTTTCCTGTGGCATTTTCATGCATGTATATCATTTTACTTTGTTCTTATTTGTCCCTTTTCCCCATCCTTCCTATCCTATTTTTTGCTGGTTCCCTACCTCCCCCAAATAGTCCCTGTTTCTACTGTCATGTCATATATATTCTATTATTCTCTATTTTAATTAAAACTTTATTATAAAGAATTTGCAAATAAAAAATATCACACACCAAAATAAAGTTCATCAGAATGAACTGTATGGTTAGAATAGCCATTCTAAAGCTATAGAGTTTCACACTGGATTTTACACTTTCACTAGAGAACATACTTTTATACACATATCTGTCATTAAAACACGGAAAAATTCATGTTAAGTTATAAGTAAATCCCATGGAGGCTGAGTGATGTGAACCATCTGGAGCTGACACTCTTCTCTCAACATGTCTCTGAACTTTTGCTAATTCTTGAAGTTTTTTTCTCCAACTTTATTTTCCAAATCAACAATTTGGTCTTTGCTATGTACAACTATTCATTACATTTGGGGGGGGGAGTTATTTTCTGAAAAACTTGAGACAGGGTCTTATGAAGTTCAGGCTGGCCTTGAAGTCCTGATTCTCTTGCCTCTGTTTCTCACATGCTGAGATTATAAGCATGTATCACCATACCCAGCATAAAACTAATTTTTCTTTTTTTGGTGTTTCAAGACAGGGTTTCTCTGTAACTTTGGAGCCTGTCCTGGAACTAGTTCTTGTAGACTAGGCTGGCCTCGAACTCAAAGAGATCAGCTTGCCTCTGCCTCCTGAGTGCTAGGAGTAAAGGCATGCACCACCACTGCCTGACTATAAAACTAATTTTTAATTTCCAAGATTTTTTCTTTTCTTTTTGAACTATTTTCTAATAACTTGCCCTTATTTCATGACTGGAAAAAAATCTCCTATTTTATCAGGAAATATTTTGGGTGTTTCTTGTGGTTTCTGTTTGTTTGTTTTTTGACTTCTGAGCCCAGGTTGGCTTATAACTCATTATATAGGCTGTGTTGGTCGGGAACTTTTATATGGGTTTACATCATCATGCCTCGCTGAAGGTTTTGTTGTTTTTTTTTTTAACAGTAAACATCTGCAATTGTTTAATTATTTCAGCATCCCCACTCCTTCATATTCAGTATTTTGGTTCATCAGGTAGGATGGGGACCCCTATTATGGTATTAAAAATCAAAACCAGAGAAGATTACTCTGGGCAGAAATATCTGTTGTCCTCAAGACCTGTTTCCCTACTAACACCCCCACTTCCCCCCCCCACCCCCGTCAAGGGTTTCTACTTTCTCTAGATGTCTAAGGACTGGGGGAAAACTAACAGCTATTAGTCAATCTGTTGACAAGAAGAAACTGCTACAGCTGTTCCCAACAACAGTCTTGCATAAATCAGCTAAACAAACTGGCTAAAACTCATGATTGTCTTTCACCTTATTTTGCCTGCTCTAATTCCTTCTACCTTCCTTTGGCTTCTCAAGTGACCAAAAATACCTCTTTTGTGATTTCTGTAAGGCCTGGGAAAAGAAGGGAGAGTATGTGGACACATGTTAAACTGGAAGCCTGTCTACCCCATTTTAAGGCTTGTGGGGGAAGGAGGTCCTGTCATTCATGTACAAATCAGCTCCCTTCTTCAAGATACACTCTCATGTTACTTAGATGGGATTTTGGAACTCATTTCTGTATCTCTTCAAACAATCATCACTTTAGCATTTGTCCTTCTGCAGCTGCTCTTCAATGTTCTCTATCCTCTCCAAGCCTAAGGAACAACATGCTTTCTGAATTACCATTTAGACAACATTCACATGACTTTAAAGAAATCCTTGGAAGTTCTGTTTCAGTTAACAGGAAATATGAACTAGACCAACAAGAAAAGCTACACAACAGAAAATGAAACAAGGCAAAGCCCTTTGCCTGATGGCTTCAGAAAGTGACTAAGGCAGTGAAAAGGGCTGAAGTCTGGGAAGGAAACGCCAGATGTGTGAGCCCCACACTTCATGAGCCCCAGTTCCCTCAAGACACCTGAGAAGCCGAGAAGAGAACCTGACAGACTCAGATGTAACAGACTGAGACTGACAGGGACTTTGAGGGTGTACTGAGGAAAGAGATGTGAACAGCCCAAGCTTTAGGTTGAAACCCTAAATGAAAATGCAAAAAGAGAGACTAACCCTCACAGGAGTTGAACCCATCTTTAACCTTTCTTGCTGATTGGGTTAAGGTGATCTTGAATTCCTATTGCTGATGCTAACTGGGAGCAGTCCTAAATTGAAATCCTTAAATCATCTCTGAAGGAGAAACATCATCCAGAGCAACTGAAGTTATCTCTAGATGTTGTCTTTGCTCAGGTTTGTCACTCAGAAAAGAAGACATATACACAAGAAAAAGACAATTTAGGACACTGGGTGTATGACTTTGAGATGCAATGATTTCTGAAGCAGTACACAAAAGACACTAACAAGAACAGGATCAATCAAACAGATTAAGAGTTTCTGTTATTCAAAAGACTTAATTTGGAAAGTGAATAGACAAGGGGAGAAGGTATTTTATCATCTATAACCAGCAAAAGGTACACATTCAGCTATATAAAGAACTCTTACCAATTAGTAAGAAAAATGCAGACAGCCCAATAGACAAATGGGCAAGAACTGTACAATCATTTCATAAAGGAATATAGCTAATGGCCAGTAAATGTGTGAAGAGAGTCCTCAATCCTATGAACTGTCACAGAAATACAAATTAAAGCCATAGTAAAGTATACAATAATAAAAATCAAAAGACTGACAATAACAACAACAAAACATGTGGAGCAACTAGAACATTCAAACACTAGGCATGTGTGAAATAGGATTACCACCTTGGAAAACTGTCTTCTAACACTGAGCCTACACATGTCTTAAGGAGTGGCTACAAACAAGATATCCTGACCTAGGGTGTTTTGGATATTAAGATGGCCCATAGAGCTGGATCCTCTCCACCTTGACCAAACATCAGAGAATTCAAGCCTATTCCTGCTCCTTCGAGGATAAGACAGGGAGTGGTTTCCTACAGGGAACTTGGTCTAAGGTGTAGTCACTGCCCGTCCTGCCTAAAACATCAGAATGCTTAACTCAGGAAATAGTGGCTTGATGTCTCAAGTATTGAAGCAGGTGATTGTTCTGTTTGTCCTTTGTGTCATGTTAAAGCAGTCTTTTGCCTTCTCCCCCCCCTTTTTTGGATTGGAGTACATAAACATAGGGAAAATAAACACAGACATATTCAGTATTCACTGGATAGTCCTCCTGGTTCTAGCCTATGTCTCCGTATTTCTTTCATTATCTCTGTTCCTCCTACCTAATTTTTCTAATCTATACACCCCTACCCTGGAATATGTGAACCCTGTCAAGGCTGGCCCCCTACAGATTCCGCCCCCTTGTGTGGCTCAGACAGTGGATGTTGTCACCAATGTTCTCCTGAGCCCAGGAGAAGGCTAAAGGATACTTGTGATCAAAGCCGTACCACAACCTGAATATCCATGCACTCTCCTGCTTTGTCCGGCTTCCTCCAACAGAATCCAGGCCATCCTAGAACAAACCAGAGAATGCTGATTAGAGAAAGGGACAATGAGAGATGGGGGAAAGGCTAGTTTTAAACTTGTAACTGTTGTGTTTTGTAGTGCTTAAGAATGACCTCAGAGCCTTGCACAAGTGAGACAATTGCTCTCAACATGCATGGGCTCATACAACTACAACTTTCCCAGAGCTAGAGCTCACAGTGAAGTACCACACACTACCATAGCTTCAAAGATACAGCTCAATGGTAGAGGATTTATGTAGCATGCACAGGGTATTTAGTTTAATGCCCATAACCACACATGTAGAGATATAGAGAAGCAATATTCTAGCAGCAAACACCAAAGGAAAAAATGAATTCCTAAAGTAAAAAGGTCTAGTCATGTTTATGGGTAGATGAAACCAATATTAGCATAAAATCTCTTTGGCATTTTATTTTAATAAATAAAGGTACCTCCAAGTACCTTTCAGGAGTTAATTACTTTACAGTAGTCTAAATCCTTGCAGGACAAAATTGTACATGGCCAATGGTTAAAAAAAAAAGCCTGCGCAAAATGAACTTTCCAGTTCATTTTTCCCAATGTCGACCTAGATAGACGACAATGCTAAATTTCCTGACAAATTAGCCCAAGAGCTCTTTGTGGTCTTAGCCCAGGTTTTCAGGTTACATAATTACATTTCTCTCTACTAGCTTTAGGGGCCAGTGACCAAGGAGATGAGAGTCAGGCTAGGAATTGTGGGATATTTATCTACTATAAAGTAGCAAGCTCCTTATAATTTCTCTCAAACATCCTCACCAATTAATTTTCAATATCTATAATACCAGACATTTATTTGAGATTTAAGATATCTTTCCTCTACAAGTATATTATAAACAGTACAATTAATATAAAAATTTGATTGACGTCACCAGTTTGAGGGCACTGCTTGGATTCTATATTGTTAGATGACAGGTTCTCCAAGTACAAACAGTTGATGAAACACACCTATTTTTATCACCAGCCTCTTTAATACTACAGAGAGAGGCAAGTCTGAAAGTGAGAAACAATCAACAATATACACTAAAACTTATTACAAGTAATTCTAAATCACAGTAAGTGTAATTCTATAGCAATAACAAAGTTAGTCAGATGAGCATTTAATGTTTAACTTCCACTGTAGGGGTCCTCTTTCCCTCTCAGCCTGTTGGCCACCAGGTCAAGAAGGGAAAGAGGCAGAAAGCTTTGTTTACGGCCCATCAGCACGGCCGAACACAGCCCTCCAGGAGACAGATTTCAGTACATCAGCTCAATTTTATAGGAATATATAGGATTGAGGAGTCTGGGGAAAAAACCCTAATTTGCATTAGGTGGTACACTCCTATCACAGGGTTCAGTATTTGGCAGTAGGGTCCTATAATAGAGCTCCTAGAGCAAGTCTTCTTAGCAGGCATCTGTGCCAAGGATCAAGCTAAATATAAAAATCAGGCAGATGCTTTAGGAACAGCTTTTAGATAGGTCAGTCCTCCAAGTCCAGGGACATTGTCCAGATAAGGGCAGGTAGAGGCAGGAAGTTCTGCTGGAGGGAGGGAGTTCCCTGTTGCTGAGCTTATTGAGATAAGCTGCTAGACCACAGGGAGGCTGTGACCTCTGACCAGCCAGCAATGTCTTCCAACATTCCACCATCAAAAATCATTTTAAAAAACAGTTGCCATGGTATCTGAGGAAAGCTTACCAATGGATATGGAAATGGTCCAGTTAAATATGCCCTTCTGTGGATGAGAAATATACATAAGGAGAAACTGGACAGACAAATATGGGAGAAAAGGGACAGAAAATGGTCTCCATTTGCTGATAGTTGTTCCTCTGAGTAATTGCTAACTAATGACAATGATAGAAAAATTTCAAAATGCTATATGACTGAGTGGAAAAGTGGCAGATAGCCTTTCTATGGAAAAAAAAACCTATGTTTCTAAGTTTTTAAAAAAGATTTACAACCTCTGTATCTCTCTCTCTCTCTCTCTCTCTCTCTTTCTCTCTCTCTCTCTCTCTCTGTGTGTGTGTGTGTGTGTGTGTGTGTGTGTGTGTGTGTGTGTGTGTGTATGTGCATGCATGCACTGGTACCCATGGATCCTCTGTGGCTGGAGTTACAGACAACTGTGAGCTGTGCTATATAGGTGCCCAGAACTGAACTAGGGTCTTTAGAGCAGCAAGTGCTCTTTTCTGCTAAGCTACCTCTCCACTCTCATACAATTTTACTATAAAAAAAATTAGGAAAATAATAAACATTATAAGGGACACTACAACCAGGGCGTCTTAAACTTTTCCATTTGTGTTTATAAATCCTGGTCTCCGGCCTCCATCTTTGGAGGCCCCGCCCCTGTGCCCCTTGACCCCTTCCCAAGGAGGGTCAAGGTAGCCTGCCAAACCTTGACCCCTCCCCAGAAAAGATCAAGACCACTCCCCCAAGCTATTTAAACTGCTCCTCCCAAAAAATAAACACGTGGTGTCGTCCCCCCCCCCCCCCCCCCCGCGGTTGCATTGGCAGCTTTCTGCTTCCCCTCAGGGCCACCCAAGAGTGCAGGAGTCCAGTTAAACCTGGATATCTTTTAATTTGGTTTGTTTTGATTTGGCTTTTTGCATCAGCAGAGAGCTCCTGTTAGAAAATATTCCTAACATCTGGAGGTCCCACCAGGTAGGGCAGCCTTTCACATGGCCTATGGCCACACATCAAAAACACCCTTGTCCACGACCCAAGCTCTTTACACCAGGCTAAAACCGGCTCCCGGACTACAGCGGATGTGTCTTGGTGAGTCCCTTTTTTCTTGTCCATGATATAGGGTTTTGAGGAACCCGTTCCTGTTTACTTTTTGTCAATTATCAGGCTCTTGCTAAAGACACGGGCCGCACCAAGAGCCTGATCCCAGTGGCTGAGCCAGGCTTAGCTGAGGTGGATTTTGTTTGTTTTAGATAGGCCTAGCATTCAATTTTCACGGCCCCATTTTTGCCTAAGAGCTATTTTGGCGGAAGTGCTGTAATAGACTTAGGCCACACAGTTGGGCATAGACTTTAAAATGGCGCTTGCAGTTTAAAGCCAGATACACTGTCGCCCCTGGGATGCCTCTTACAAAATCTTTATAAATTGGGCTTATCTGATACAATATGTCCTAAATGGCTAATTTCCCTATGCACTAAGATTTGACCTCAATATGATCTTGACAATGGGATGCATTGGCTACCAGAGAAAAGCCTTGAGCTTACTGTCCTCCGAGGCCTAGAAAATATTTGTCACTGTGGGGATAAGTGGACAGAGCTTCCATATGTTCATGGATTTTGGGCTCTGCACTCTCGCCCTTCCCTCAGTAGCCAGTGTCTCGCAACACGGGTCTTGGTCGCTAGGGTCGTGATGCCTCCAAATTCCCAGTCATCTGGTAATTGGGACCCCAATAATTCTAGCTGGACCATGCAGCCAGAGGCACTAGCCCCTCCCCCACTCCCTCAAATCCTCACTACCTACCCACCTCCCGTGGAGCAACATTCTCCACATTCCTCTCCTACCCTGTCCTCACCTACCCCCTCCCTAGCCAAACTGGAAGTTCAAGGTCAACTTCTCCCTTACCCACCTTCCTCCCTCCCTCCCCACTCCTACCACATCTTCCCACCCTTGGACCCCCTCTGCACACTGGGCTAGCCCCTCCCAATCCTCCCCAGTCTCCTCCCATACCAGATCCCACCATAGCTCCACTGTTCTCTGCCCTCTCCAGAAAATGGCAGTAGTCGATGGCATTATGAAAGTCCATGTTCCCTTTTCTCTTCCAGATCTCTCTCAGAGAAGCGGCTGGGTTCCTTTTCTACTAATCCTTCTGCTTATATTAAAGAGTTTCGTTATTTATCCCAGGCCTATGATCTAACCTGCCATTACTAAGTCATCCAAGCTTCTACTACCATGGCCCATGGTCCTGGCTACCCATTTTATTTCTCAGTCAGCACCAGATATTAGAAAAAATTAAGAAAGGCTGAGGAGGGTCCCGAAACCCCTATACAGGAATTGGTGAAAATGGCCTTTAAAGTTTTTAACGCCCAAGAAGAAACAGTTTAGTCTTCCTGACAGGCAAGGCTACAACAATCTGCAGGCCCAGGCCTTAGCAGCTGCCCTAAGGTCACAGGAAGTGGGACAAGGGAAGCCAACCACAAGGCTCTACCCTGGTGGAGCCCAGCCTAAGTCAATCTTGCTGGCAACCTGTTACAAGTGTGGTCTAAATGGCCATATGGCACGATACTGCACTAAACCTCCTATGAGCCCATGTCCTATCTGCCAGCAACCTGGACACTGGAAATCACAATGCCCCCATGCAGGCACGCCACGGAGGTCCAGCCTCACCAACATAGACAAGTCAGACTGTGCCAGCCTTCGAACTTCTCAGCCTTGCAGAGGATTGACACTGCCCAGACTTGGTATTTCCTGTAACCCTATCTGAACCTACGGTAAAACTGCAGGTAGCAGGTAAGTCCATTACTTTTCTTTTAGACACAGGAGCTACATATTCTGTTTTAACATCTTACTTAGGCCTTACGTTCCCCTCACCAATTTCAGTTATAGGGGTAGATAGGACCCGTTCCTCCCCACTTAAAACTTTGCCACTGCCCTGCATTCTTGCAGGACAATTTTTCTCAAATTCTTTCTTAGTGATAGCTGCTTGCCCAGCACCTTTACTGGGTTGAGATATCTTTAGCCGCTTCAGGGCTTACATTACCCCACACACACTCTCCTGAGTCACATTAAAGGCCTCACAGGTTCCTACCCCAGACTATTCTGTCCCTACTCTCCCTGATCCAGCAGATCCCCAAGTGAGGGTCACTTCTACTCCTGTGATTGTTACTCACCACCAGCCAGTCCTAGTTCACCTTAAAGAGCCTTCGTCCTTCCCTTCCAGACCCCAGGTTCCTATTTCTAAAACCCACCACCAAGGTCTTAAGCCTTTTATCACCATCTCCTATCTCAAGGACTTTTAATTCCAACACTCTTCCTGTGCCCTTGGGCATTTACCACCTAGTTTAAGACCTCTGCCTCATAAATGAGGCAGTCATTCCAGTTCACCCTCTGGTTAACAACTCATACAATCTCCTGTCTAACGTCCCTCCTGCCACCTCCTACTGTACAGTTCTAGACCTAAAAGATGCCTTCTTTACTGTCCCTTTACACCCTGACTCATACTTGCTCTTTGCCTTCACCTGGGAGGACCCTGACTCCTGGTCCTCCAGACAGCTTACATGGACTGTTCTCCCTCAGGATTTCCGGGACAGCCCCATTTATTTGGCCAAGCTCTGGCTTGAGATCTCTCAAACTTTGACACAGTTTCTAGCCTGCTCCTAGTATGTGGATGGCCTACTTCTCTGCAGTCCTACATTGTCTCTGTCCCAAAGGCCACTTCTGCACTCCTGAACTTCCTCGGATCCCTGGAATATCGAGTTTCACCAAATAAGGCTCAGCTGTGCTCTCCTACAGTGGTATATTTGGGTGTTCAACTTAGCCTGGGGTCTAAGACCCTCACCACTGACAGGGACCAGGCACTGCAGGATTTATACCCTCCAACCACAGGGGCTCAGCCCCTGCTCTTGCTCTTCCAGACCCCAGAAAGCCTTACCATCTCCATACAGATGAGAGGTCAGGAGTGGCCACTGGAGTTCTAACCCAACAGGCTGGGCCTTTGAATCTGGCTGTTGCCTTTTTATCCAAACAGCTGGATGTCACTGTCTGTGGATGGCAACCATGCCCTGGCAGCAGCAGCTGAACTCACTTGGGAGGCTCTCAAGATCGCCCTGTCTGGGCCAATCACAGTATATTCCACCCACCGCCTCTCAGACCTTCTGAGACACTCCTCTCTCTCTCTCTCTCTCTCTCTCTCTCTCTCTCTCTCTCTCTCTCTCTCTCTCTCTCTCTCTCTCTCTCTCTCCTTGGGCCTTCACGAGTCCAGGCTTTTCCCTTACTGTTTCTAGAACCCCCCCCAAAGGACTTTGGCTTCCAGTCCTACCCTAAACCTCACAACTCTCCTTCCTGTTCCCTCCCCCTCTGGTACCTCCTCTCACTCTAGCCCAGAGGCTGTAGAGGCTTTAAAGGCACCCAGGCTGGGTCTTCTAGACCAGCCACTTACAGATCACCAACTCACCCTGTTTGTTGACGGAAGTTCCCTTAAAGATAAATCAGGAAACCGACAGGCACCGTATGCAGTGGCCACTTCCACTGGCATAGTTGAAGCGACCCACCTGCCAATGGGAACCTCCTCACAAAAGGCCAAATTAATTGCCTTGACTAGGGAAGGGCCAATAGCGAAGGGCCAATGGGCTAATACCTACATTGACTCTAAATATGCCTTTTTAATAGCCCATACTCATTCTGCAGTCTGGAAGGAAAGGGGTTTCCTTACTACCAAGGGCACGCCCATAGTTAACAGATCCCTTATAGCCAAACTTCTGGAGGCTCTCCAGCTCCCTGCAGAAGTAGCCATTATTCACTGTCAGGGACAGCAATCTTCCAAGGATCCAGTGGCCTTGGGCAATGCCAAGGCTGACTCAGTGGCCCAGGGGCTGGCCTCCAGCTCCTCAGATTCCACATAATATATTTTGTTGTTAATTCTCTCCTATCAGCCCTGTTACCAACCTAATGAGAGGGACAAGCTTATAAGAAGGGGGGGCACAAAAACAAAGGATGGATGGTTCTATTTAAATAACCGTCTCATCCTCCCTCAAGACCAGGCATTGTCAATCATTTCAGACACCCACCAGACTTTACACGTAGGCCCCAAAGCTTTATTCTGCTTCTTGGAGCCCCTTTCTGACCCCACCCATCTCCGAGATTCTATTTTACAGGTTCACTCCTCCTGCCAGATGTGTGCCCAGGCCAACCTACAGGGGTCTTTCCACATAGGTCAGTCTCTACACCAGCTTCACGGACACCAACCGGGCGAAGATGGGCAGGATGATTTCACCCATATGCCTACTCATAAAAAACTCCATTATCTCTTAACACTTGTGGTCACTTTTACAGGATGGATAGAAGTGTTTCCAGTCTCCAGGGAAACAGCAGATGTGGTGGCTCAGGTACTCCTGAACCACATCATTCCTCGGTTTGGTGTCACATGAACCATCTAGACATACAATGGTCCAGCTTTCACTTCCAGGGTCATGAAGCTTGTGTCAGAAGCTCTCAACATCTCCTGGAAATTCCATATCCCCTACCATCCACAAGCCTCGGGAATGGAAGAGAGGACCAATAGACTCATCAAACAACAGCTAACCAAGCTCTCCATTGAACTCAGGTTATCTTGGTTCTCCCTTCTCCCCATTGCCCTTACTCACCTCAGGGCCACCCCACATTCCCCTAGGAGTCTGAGCCCTTTTGAGCTGCTTTATGGCAGGCCCTTTCTCCTTAACCATCACCTCCCAGTTCAAACTCCTCCACTGGCAGGGTACCTACCCTACCTCTCCCTTTTAAGGTCCCTTCTCTGTTCACAAGCTGACAGTTGTCTACCTGCCCCCACACCAGTGGATCCTAATGCCCCAAACCTGCCCTGCTCTCCCCGGGGGACAGAGTACTCCTCAAACAACTAACTCCTAGGTCTCCCGAACCTCGATGGACAGGACCTCACACAGTAATCCTCACCACCCCCTCGGCTGCCAAGCTCTTGGGACACCCATGCTGGTACCAACTCTCCAGGCTCAAGTGGGCACCTACTCAGGACACTTGGTCTGTTCAGCAAACAGGACCTTCTACCCTCTGGTTTTCCAGGATGCCACAATGAAGGGCCTACCTGCTCCTCATCCTGGCACACTCACCTTTGGTGATAACAATATTTTTTCCTAGACACCTGCCTTCTCACCTCCCCCAAGGAACAGATGCCTGGCATCTCCGGGATGACAGTACACAGGATGCCTCTCCAGCCACACCTCTTGCTGAGTGTGAACCCACCAACACCCAGCTCTCCCCTCCTCGACGTCACCCCATGCCCGCAGGAAGTAGCCAGACTTGAGTCGATGCCCTCTTTTCCAAAAAGAGCCTAAATGTTGGTCATAAATATCACCTCAGCTTCCTGTCACCCCTTATACAAACAGCCTGGAATATAAATCCCAGTCTCCAGCCTCCATCTTTGGAGGCCCCGCCCCTGTGCCCCTTTCCCCTTTCCCCCTCCCCGAGGACTGTCAAGGTAGCCCACCAAACCTTGACCCTTCACCAGAAAAGGTCAAAGCTACTTCCCCAAACTATTTAAACTGCTCCCCCCAAAATAAACACGCGGTTTCCCCTCTTTACCCCCCCCCAGTTGGCAGCTTTTCGGTTCCCCTCGGGGGCACCTGAAAGTGCAGGAGTCCAATTAAACCTGGATATCTTTTAATTTGGTTTGTTTTGATTTGGCTTGATTGGGATTTTTGCATCAGCAGAGAGCTCCTAACAGTGTCCTCTTTTTACCTTAGAATATTTTACATGGCCCTGGATGCATAGAAAAATCAAATATTTACTGATAATAAATCATAAACTTATCTTAAAACAGTTCTTTGATTTACATATAATTGACCATTTATAATAATAAAGATGAAGTTAATTTTCATACTAATGAAATGGATATACTTCTTTTAATATAAATCTTGGGTGATTATTTGACACTTATGGACACAGAGAATCTTCAACAATTTTCAGGTCAATATTAATTTTTTATTGTTAATATAGAGAATGCTGTTTCACATAAATATATAACACAAAACAGCAAAAGTATATTAAGATCATTTCAGAAATTGGTGGAAATTCTACCTAATCCTAAATCAAAATTCATGTAACTTTTTTCTATGAAACTGAAGGCATCAACTCAAACTAACAAAAGGTCTTGTCAGGTCACAAAGCAATATGCCTGCAACCCACAAGAAAGATAAAATGACCTCAGGTTCCACAGGAAAACTCAAATGGAAGAAAAGTGTTAACTTTTTTAAGTGGATGTTTAACACTTTCTAGCTCCAAAGAGATGGTACCCGGGGGTATGATTAGAGACAGGAAGAGCTTCAATCTGCATATTGTGGCTCTGAGGAAATCAGGGCAATTTTCAACTACTTTAGCACACAGAAGTCAAAAGACCCTTTCCTATGAACCTGGAACAGACCAGGGCTGAGTGGGGAAGCCACTGTGGAGACAGGTGGAGCTTCCTTCCCCTATACTTGGAGACTGGGATTCCCATTCCTTTGTTGCCTATAAAACAAGCAAAACTTGATTCTGTCACGACACCCTTTCATAATTGTCCACTAGAAGAATGCATATCATGTCTTTAGCTCAGGCTCCTTCTAGCGCGTGGTACATTCTTTTCTTCCTCTTCCCCTCTTACTGTTCAATGGGTAATAAGGCAGTCCAAGAAGAGTAGACGTGAACATCAAAAGTCCTCTCAAAAGATGGTAGGTCCTGAATGTGCTGTTCCCTGGCTTTGTGACTCTAGGCAAGTTACTAAACATTCTGTGCTTCAGGGACCACATTAACTAGAAAATATTAATGTTATTCTTTTTTAAAGACACAAGGGTGGAGGGAGGTAAGAAAGAGGGGGAAAGGAGAGAGGCAGAAGTTGCCTTTCCAGAAGAAGGGCACAGAGAGAGAGAGAGGAGGGGGAAGAGTAAAAGGAATTTAGAGAAAATCGTTAAGTATACCACAAGAATAGGCAAGGAATACCTCCGTAAAGATGGTGGGACTTAGTCACTTGATCTGCCCTTACTTAAGATGGCGGTGAAGTCACCTGACCTTAGTCAAAATGGTGGTAGTCACATGTTGTATGGAGAAACCATGTTTCTAGAGCCACAGGAGTTTTAAAATAATAACAAGAGAGACATAGAGGCTGTGTGAACATACATTTGTAACAGAATTACATCCGTGTGGCCACACCACTCACACTCAATAGCCTAGCTGCTCAGGTCAAGGTAGACTTGTCTTCCTACAGATTTCTAACCCACATGATCTTCTAAAGCCTGGCAGGCCCTGCATTAAACAGCAAAAGGCAGATATGACCCTCAATGACCAAGTAAGTTCTAATTAATAACTCAAGTAAAATTTTATCCTTCTTGGAGATCTCTGATGCAATCTGACAACTGAGAGGTTTTGTGGGTCAAAAAGGACAACTTCACCAAACAAATTTCGGTAAAATACAAATACAAGTTATTAAGGTGTGTACATGCAAGTTATAAAGGTGTAAGGACAAATACAAGTTATCAAAATTCTCTCTTGTGCTGCCTTTCATAGTCTTAAAGATACCTTTCATTATACAAAAATATATGTCACAGTCATTCTGACATAAATATCCTACTGTTATACAATGTACCATGGTATAAATATGCTGCTGTTTAAAACTTATGCTTTCACAAACCCAAAGAGTTCTTGTGAGTTCCAGGGAGCCGAATTGAAGGATCAACCTTAAACAGGTCAGATACACCCTTCTCAATTCCTTGGTCCTGAAATATTTTTCTTCTTAAACTTAACTTTGTCCTATGTTCTGCCAACACCTTGCCAGGTCCAAGAAACACCAGACAGTTCTATACCACAAACCCTGGACAGAAGTAAAGAGACCAGCTACCCCAAGATGTGACCAGCACCCAGCTTTCTCAGGTCCCTCCCCGCAAGATTATGCCCACAAATAAGCAGGGAGAATCTGCCATCCCAGTTCCTTTAACCTGTTGTGCCTAACTTCCTGCCTTTTTATTATAAGAAAGAGATGGGAATGTTATGATCTGCTGGCCTGGTCTGTCACCTGGGTATCCTGTCCCTTTAAGGGACAAGCCCCACCCACTCCCAACCCTCTCCTTCTACTGAGGCAAGTGGATCTCCTGCCTCCTCTAGCCTGTGCTCCTCTGTCTCTCTCCTGAACAGGTAATTTCTGTTCTTTCTCTCCTCCCTTCCCCCATGCCTCTCTCTCTTCTTCCCCCTTCTTCCCTTCCCCCTTTCCTTTCCCTCCATAACCCATTAAAAAAATTCTATACACAAACTCTCTCTCTGCATGATGTATCTGTCTGTCTCTCACCCACCACAGTCTCCCACCTGCCAAGGTGACCTGCCAAAGCCTCACAGGACTTGTTGAGGCCTGGGGGACCCGCTGAGGCCTCGGGTCACCTACCACTAACCCTCATGGGACCGGCTGCCCCTAATGGGACTGCTACCCCTCAAGGGACCGACATTCCCTCCCTTATACCTTTAAAAAGAGTAACAATTAAAACTACCTACCTTGTGGGGTCATTATGGGGTTGTGATACTGCAATATGACAAACAAGTATATATATACATATATATGTATACATATATCGTCTTCACACTATTCACATATACTGTAATATGACAAATATATATATACATAAATGTATAGACTCTGTTCCTGTTTGCTCGGAGGGCTGTTGTCTAGGATAGTGATCTGTAAGTTTTCCCCTAAAATAAACAACCCTTTTATTAATCATAATTCCACACTGGTGTGGGATTATTTTGTGACTTACGCCTTCATCTGGCGCCCAACAAACGTTTGGTTTTAGAATCCCCCGGCTCTACTACCCACCACCAGCTCAGAGTGCACCTTGCTAGGCCCTCCCTCAGCTGTCCGTGGCCTATGCGTGAAGACGGCAGTTCATTTGGATATAGAATTCTTGTGAAGCGGTGGCTTTTCTTACTGCAGATTGGTCATGGTTCTTTATCTCATTACTCACCTCAGAGCCGCTTCCAGTCCTCCTGCCACCGCACACTGTGCAGAAATTCAGATGGGATACAGGCTTTCCTGGGTGCCTGCTGTTATCTTGTTATCCATGTGCTCCTGTGGCTGCTGACCGATCAGGGCCCACCAAGATGCACACAGTTTCTGATTTCTATTAATAACTATTTTTTGATCTAAGCATATCTTTCAGCATTTCACACTAAAATCAGATTCATACCAGTCACGTGACTCCAACTGCATCGCGGCACCCAGCTGGGTTAGCTTTGTAGGTAGCCTGCGACACCTACTGGCAGGTTATGATTATTGCTCCTAATCTAGCTAATTAAACCACAGTAAGATTTAATATCCTAAATATAGATCATAAGTTCTTAATTTAAAAGGGCAATATGTTAGTTCAATGCCTGCTGTAAAAAGCAATACTGGTCTGAATGATGGGTTAAATGTGGAGGATGAGTCAAAAAATCCAGTAGGACAGAGGAAATGTATATTTTGGCAGACTTCTATATACGATCAAAGACCAAAGCTAAGAGTTTGTATAAATGGCATTTTTATTGAAGGCTTATTAGACATGGGTGCAGATATATCATTACTTCAGAATCTTGCCATCCAAATTGGCCTCTTCAAGAGTTAGATGTTCAGTTCCTGGGAATTGGAACCCTATCTCAGGTAAAACAAAGCACGAGATGGGTTGAATGTACAGGGCCAGAAGGGCAAATAGGAAGCCTAAGGCCATATAGAGCCAATATTACAGTGAATTTGTGGGGTCGTGACTTACGACAGCAATGGAATACCCAGATTAACATTCCTGCAGCCCCAAAAACATATGTTTCTGAGGAAAATATTAGAAGATATTACAGACGACAGACACCAGCCATTCGGGCTGTACAAGAACACAAAGCAATTGATAAACCTTCAGAGGTACCAACAGCCCTATCTTTAAAATTGTTAACTGAAAATCCAATATGGGTTAAGCAGTGGCCTCTAGCTGAGGAAAAGTTGCAGACTTTAGAACAGCTGGTACAAGAGCAACTAGATGCTCAACATATACAAGAGTCTACCAGCCCTTGGAATTCTCCTGTATTTGTTGTTAAAAAGAAACCTGGAAAATGGAGAATGATGACAGATCTAAGGGCTATCAACAAGGTTATTCAACCTATGGGCCCTCTACAATCTGGAATTCCTCTGTCTTCTCTGTTACCAAAGGGATGGCCTCTCATAGTTATTGATTTAAAGGATTGTTTCTTCACTATACCTTTACAAGAAAAGGATAGAGAAAAATTTGCCTTCACAGTGCCTACTTATAATAATTCTCAGCCTACTAGGAGATATCAATGGACCGTCCTCCCACAGGGCATGCTCAATAGCCTCACCCTGTGCCAATACTTTGTCAGCCAGCCATTGGAAATAATTTGTAAGCAATTTCCTAAGTCTATAATCTACCATTACATGGATGACATTTTGTTATCTGATTCAAATATAGATACTTTAGAAAGGATGTTTGAAGAAATAAAGAAAGTCTTGCCTAAATGGGGATTACAAATTGCTCCTGAAAGATTCAAAGAGGAGATTCTGTTAATTACCTAGGTTACAGAATAGGTTTACAGAAAATTAGAACACAAAAGGCACAAATTAGGAGAGACTGGTTGTGGAC